>BGNK01002601.1:7349-72772 GCA_003297005.1 Symbiodinium sp. clade A Y106 | reverse complement strand
CTTTGCGGGGTAGCCAACAGGCTTTTTTGCTTGGCCCTTGCTTTGCATTGGGGAAGCGGAAAAAGAAAAAAGGAAAAGACAAAGGCTCTGCAGGAGGGCGGGCGGTTGGCTGTGTAGCCGTAAAACGTAAAAGTTAAGTACCGTAAACGAAAAGTAAAGGAGTTGCAGCTGGAGGCCGCCTTTCGGGCTTGAAAAAACCCCTCTGGCTGCGAGCATTGAAAAAAAAACTGTGACTGTGAAACGACACATGCGGAAAAAGAAAAAGGAAAAGGAAGGGGTGGCCCACATTGGGCACTTCAAACCCCGTTGGAGGACTGCACTTGCAGTTCGCAGGTCTTANCGACACATGCGGAAAAAGAAAAAGGAAAAGGAAGGGGTGGCCCACATTGGGCACTTCAAACCCCGTTGGAGGACTGCACTTGCAGTTCGCAGGTCTTACAGAATGCCGCAGCCCTGCAGCGCATGTCCTATTAATACGGCCAAGAATCCACAGTTCGCAGGTCTTACCAAAATGCCGCAGCCCTGCGGTGCTTGCTGACCGACAGCTGAAACAGCCAGGGCGTTTAAGAGAGCAGCGTGGGTGTGACGGCCAATGATAACACCTCTCCCATTGTTCCTGTTCTGGTACAGCAATTGGCGCAAATCTTCTGGATCCTGTGACAGCTCTGAATGGTGTCCAGGGGAGAAAACTCTTGATGAAACTGACGACTGAAACAGAGCCCGGGGCCTGACTGGTCTCAAGCCTGTCGAAAAGTGCATCAAAGATGCTCAGTCCCGTCAACAACTAGGCGATCAGGCCGGAAGCGAATGCAGGATTACTCCGAAGAGTATTTACTGAAGCGAGACCCGAGGGTCTGGGTTTGTGTTAAAGCCGATCAGGGCTTGGACCGATCAGGGTCCTTGACTGCAACTGGGCCGATCAGGGCCATGCAGTAGGCGATCCTACTGATCGACGAAAGCCGTCTAGAGCACACTCGTGCAATCCTCCCTCTGGACTAACTCGGATCACATGATATTCAGTCTTTCCAACACAGAGGAGTACGTTTCCCTGTCCATCTGACACAGAGCTTCGTTGGCGCGAGCTGTGTCAGAGGACCCCGCGCCCCCTGCATATAAGTATACGAATGAATCATTGAAACCTTGGCAAACAGGTGTTCNCGTTTCCCTGTCCATCTGACACAGAGCTTCGTTGGCGCGAGCTGTGTCAGAGGACCCCGCGCCCCCTGCATATAAGTATACGAATGAATCATTGAAACCTTGGCAAACAGGTGTTCCACGCACACACACACACACGCACACACACACACGCCCGCCCGCCCGGCGCGGTGCCACACCGCTTCTGCTTGTCTGACCCGCAGCCACCAGCTTCGACTATTTAACTCCGTAACCACACGTTACTTGCGACGGGTACATCGTTTCATATCGCGTATTTCGGACAAAACACCACACAGACCCTCCATGCCAGAAATCTCACGTTTCCCAACACAGATTTGCTATATCTTCGGGTGTGCCAAGCAAACGTGAAAAGCCCGTCTCGCTACTTGCTACACAGCATTTGCAAACTGACAACTTCGCAAAGAGATGAGGGACGGCTTCTGGTGAACAAACAGCCTGCAGCATGGCTGAGTGTGAATGGGCACAACATGTAGACGCACGAACAGCTCACAGCAAAGCGACTGCACCATGCTTGGCAAGCCGAAGCAAACGTGTTCACTGACGCAGCTTGAGACTTGCAGTTGGAAGCGAATGGCAGCAAGCTGCGGAACCAAGACAACGCAGCGGGTCTTTTCTACACTTGCACCCGGATCTGATGCACGAAATGCAACAGCAAGAACCAGAACAGACCAGACAGCAGACGGCTTCTCCTTTTCAAAACAAAGAGGAACTTTCTCCTGTGCGCAGAACTGATGTCTCAGAAGCTAGTGTCATTCGTTGGTGCTACAGGCGAAGCTCTGCTGCAGGTGACGGAGCAGAAAGGCTGATCCACAGATGTACCTGAAATCACACCGACTATGGTATTCGGTATTTCGCGTTGAGACCCCGCGATCTTGACATGTACCCCTGTAGTCTGGCCTTGATCTGTACCCGCCGACCCCAATTGCGGGAGCGCTTGGGAAGAACTTGACTCTCTGTCCAGAGCGTTCAGACGGCTCAGATCCGCAACTTTTTACCCGGCACCGCTGTCCCGAGCCAACCCCCCTTTTCCTTCTTCAACCATTGTCCCCCACTCTCTGGCCGCCTGGTCATTTCTTGAGGCCTTCTGAACCGCCTCTACCACCGGACCTACCCCTTACCTCCGTACCATCCGTACCATTACCCTCCCGCCCGTTGCTGCCAGGCAAGAAATTCAATGGAAGACTCGAATTTCTCGGCTCCGAGGGCATCTGGGCAACCTTTCTTACCCTCCTACCCATGCCGCCTGTATGCTCGTTTCATGCGAGGCCTCCCGGCGCCCGCAACGCTGCCTTACCTCCGGCCTTACCACCGGCTTGGTAGTTCTGGCACCACAATTCCCGGCTTTCCTTGCCCGAATTCGGCCGCCTGGCTGTTGGGAGCCTCCAGCCTGTATTCGTCGGCCCGCAGGTCATCTGGACCACCGCCCTTCCCCGGTCCACGCTCACCCGGTCACACATCCACCCCCACCACCAGCCGATGACTAGTGATTTTTCTCCGGATCCTTCCCAGGCAGATAGTTTATTCTCTGCGGTGCCAAGCTCTCACTACTTTTTAGCTATCCTGGGGTTGGCGGCACAACACCGGCGACAGCCGCTATAAGTACTCCAGATTCTTAGATGTCGCACAACACCGATCAGCCCAGGAAGACTGATGCAATGTGAGATTAAGTCACTGCCTTCGATGTGTTGCCTGGACAACGCCGAGGGTTTGCCAGCAACTCTTGTTAATCGGAGGCGTACTACTAGGAGGCAGCACTGAGAGGGTGGCACTGTACACTGCTGTGCTCGTGACTCAACTGGCCGGCAAGGAAGCACGCCAGCATCAGCTTTTTGCATCCGGGCTTGGGGAGTCGGCTTACATCCGAGAATCCCAGAGCCGGCGCAGATGAGTCTTCCAGGTGAGTCGGATCGGCAGGAAGCATTGCATGCACCAGGGCACGGGTTGAAAGACAGGATCCATGCTCTGTTCCTGCAATAACCAAAGAGACTTCGTGTCGACACTCTAGACATTTAAGAACTCTTCTGCCGCGAATCCCTCTCATGCTTTGCGAATGATGCACGCGATGCACCTGAAATCTGGAATCTTTGCTGCAGGTTTGCCTCTGCCGGCATCTGCGTGAGTCTGAATAGGCAGACCACCACCGCATGACCAGACGTATGTCATTCGGCCACCTTCCTCTCACTTCTTCTTCTCTGCCGGTATGCGAGCATAGTTACAACCTAAGACGAGAACATGCCAGGCTGGATTGTCAAACAAAGCTCGAACATCTTCAACTTCTTCAACTTGAGGGTACAACCGCGATCCATGTCAAATTTCACCTCTCATTGAGCTTCACAAGTGTAAGTCTTCAACCCTGCAAATGCCTGGCCAGCTGGCCTCAAGGCCGGGTGGCAAAGCCACTCCGTCCGGAACTCTCTGCCACTGTCGTGAGGCGATCTCGCAACAGCACAAGAAGTCAGTGACAGTCTCGTCTGTTTCACCTTTGGCCTTTGGAGTTGACATGCTGAGACGGAGGCGAACTTGACGTCGTTGGCTTTCGACTGTGCTCGAGCCTTGGTCAGGAGCCTCGGCAGAAGCATCGAAGCAGCGTCGAAGCGCCCGATTTGCGTGCGAACACCACTCCAATCAGTGCAGGGCCTGACCAAGTCCTGCAATCCAGTAGTCCGACATCAGCTTCGAACAATCCGAAGCTCGGATCTCTGGTCCTCCTTCTCTGTAGCACCAGCCTGAGGCAGAACGACAGGAAGCTCAGACATCGCAGAGTCGGGCCAACTCTTGTCCAAGGCACAAAGGACACACCAGCATCTCCCAGCAAGTCCTGCAGTTCCAGCTCCACTCCCCTCTGGGGCTTCTAGCGTTGTGGAACACAGCTTGATGGTGACCTTCAGTTCTTTCACACCAAGCTTGCTGAGTTCGACGGCTAGAACCTCGCATTCGGCGGCAAACGATAGTGAGGCTGCCCGACTGTCTGCAGCCATACTGATAGACTGATAGGCTGATAGTGTTGTGCGATCCCTCCGTGTTTGGTGCCTCCATCTCTGCAGCAATGACAGCTGCTGTGGACGGAGGAAGCGGTTTGGCATCCTGGAGGGCCAAGGGCCAAACTTCAAACTGCCAACACCGCAGACACCGCAAAACTGAAGTTAAAGTTTTAAAGGACGTGGGGAAAGCCTTTGAAACTAAAACACTCGCCGAAACAAGCAACCAACAAGCACAACCAAAACCGGTCAACACCCTGACAAAGCCGACTTGTCTCTGACCTCGATGACCTCGATCACATCGCCATTGGCGTCGTTCGCGCCTACAGCAGATTTGGCAAGCCAACTTCTAAAATCTGACACAGCACCGCTATGAGGCACGTACCCTTCTTCTTCTTCTCGCCGCTTGCTGTTGAGCTGCTGGACTGGGCGAGTGCACAAGGTCGGTTATTTGCCGATTTGCTCGCTCCACAGGCTGACCAAATGGCAGATAGAATAGATCGCTGAGAGTGCTGCGCTGCTGCTGCGGCTGCCTCGGGCATCGACTTCGCATGATGCTGGGACTTGTGCTAATAATGTTATATTGCGATATGCTTCGGAGACTGATGTCTCGAAGGCTGGGGCTTGGACTGCTCTTGCTGCCGCTTCCGCTCTTGACGCGCTTCCTCATGGTATGCAGCTTGCATCGGCTGGTCCGAACAAGTCACAACTACTCGTACCTGTACGTAGTACACCGAAGCGTCGCAATCTCTTGACCAAGACACCTTTTGATGGACTCGAGAGCTGCGAGCCGTGCTGCCTCCCACCCACCGAGCAGCTAAAAGGGTGAAGAGTACAAGCACAAATAATACATCAGTTCTCAAACTGCAAACTGCGCGTGCAGTTTCCAACTCACCTTGGCACCGCCCCGACCCTTCGGGCTACCACCATCGCGTTCTCGACCTGTAAGTTCTGTAAGAGGTCCCACACGCCACTTACATGACTCGGTAATCTCGGGATCGTGTCCTGGGTGCGGCACGTTTGTCGCCATCCTTTCCTCTGTCATTGCCTTGGTCACCTGGGCTTGCACAGCGGCACTCAAGAATTGACGTTTGGATAGACAAGGCCCTGGCGGCTTCTGCGACGTGGCGAACGGCGTCGAGGAGACCGAGATCGCCTGGGAGATCGCCTTGCTGACCGCCGCGGAGACCGCCGCAGAGATCGCCGCGGAGACCGTCGCGGAGACCGCCGTGGAGATCGCCGTGGCGAACGCCGTAGCGATCGTCGTGGTGAACGCCGTGGCGACCGCCTTGGTGATCGTCTTGGCGACCGCCTCGGTGACCTCAGGACGGCATACCGGAAGGCCGGTTGTCCATCGGGTCAACAACTTGTGCTGTTCATCTGGTTCACAGTTTGTGGCCTCATTGTTTGTCGCGTCTGGTCCGTTCTTTTCCCTTTCTGCTCGGTATTGAAAGGCCTGGTTGGCAATGCTGAATTAGCTTTCCGAATCTTTCCGAACAGATGATTGGCCTGGCGATCGACACAAACAGTGCTAGCATGTGCGAGCATTTACCGTCAACAGGTACTTGATGCTTTGGAGTCAGTGCTTCGGTCAGCGGTCGCCAATCGATTTGCGAGCATTGTGGAACCGCACAAGACTTTGCACAAGTTGCGAGTAGACAGCAATGTTAGCGCCTACAAAGTCCTTCGCATCACAGTCTCTTGGCCGGCTATACATGCTGAGATCTGCTGCAGGCTGGCAAACTATAATACACAGACTGCTTCATATGCTGCGGGCCCCAAGCAGTATACCTGCAGCCTGTCTGTATAACAGGGTTGGGGAGGCAAGGGGCGGACAGCTTGCGACAACTTTATCAATTGAAGGGTGGTAACAAACACAATTCCCCAGATCGCCCATTGCCGGCTGAGCTATGGCCTCGATCGTGACCTTCGATCTCGCCGATCGCCTCTGTCACGATCGCGATCACGTGTATCGCCTGGGCGATCTGCATGGCTCGCAGTGCAGATTTGTGGTGTCCGCTCATAAGCGGCCAACGATCCCGACGGTCTCTGCGATCGCCTCTGTCGCGATCTCCTGGCAATGTCTCAATGAGCTTGCGAACCAGGCAAGTCTAGGTATTGAGAAGCCCGTTACAAGCATCTTCTGCAATCGGTACTGCATTCAGCCTGCCAGAACCTGCCTTGTGGCGCTCCCAACAAAGCCGTCGCGGTCGCATCATGTTTCGCTCATTTTCTGCAATCTGGATAAGTTGGATAAACCAGAGCTGAGGCCCTTACTATCTTGGTCTCGTCCCCGTGAAGTTCCTTGAATGACAATATGTCGCACATGCTTCGCACAGGCATGACATGTTGTTTTTTCATCCTACCTAGCAAGGACGAGTCCACATGACATATTGTAAGCACTAGGGATGGCAAGCCGCCCCTGTCTCGGTCTCGATCGCGTTGCCGACTACTTCCTGTGTAACACGACCCGCCAAGCACAACAGCTACTGCAGCAAGGCCATGGGCAGATGCGGTCCTCTGTCGCGATCCCTGTCCCTATCACGGTCTTTGTCGCGTTCACGGCTGCGGCTGCGATCTTTGTCCCTTTCGCGGTCTTTGTCACGATCGCGGCTACGACTGCGATCTTTGTCCTTCTCGCGGTCTTTGTCGCGATCTCGGCTGCGACTGCCGTCTTTCTCCTTCTCGCGGTCTTTGTCGCGTCCACGGCTGCCACTGCCATCTTTTTCCTTCTCACGGTCTTTGTCACGATCACGGCTGCCACCTCAAAGACACAGAGCTTGAGTCAGGGCCAGGCAAGCTCCGACAATCAAAACATACGGCGAAAAACTCTTGCTGTTTCTACGTGCATCATCACCAACGTGCGGCCTCGATCGCGCTTTTCTCGGCGTCCATCCCGCTCTCCTCGGCAGCAATGCCAGCATCAGCAGCGCAAGCTTATCATGGAAGTGACCAACAGGCAGAAACATCCGGGTGGCTTAAGCCGAGCAGCTTTCGGGATCTCTGTCTCGTTCACGGCTTCGAGAATCCCCTTAATTCCCCAGGCTCATCGCTGCAAAAGTTACTGAAGTATTGTCTAATGGCATTGAACTGATCGCCGCTTCTGCACCTCGCGACCGAAGCCATGAGGCTAATACTTGCAGCGAAGTCCACCAGAACACAAGTCTTGAACGTCTCAGCCTTTCAGCATCCTGTACTAAAGCATCCCTGCTCTGCCCCTGCAGAGGCAATGAGGTCGTGATTCGCATCTGACAAGACTGGGCATGTGTCAAACCGCCCCATGTGCCGAAGGCACAAGTGAATGCCTCATGCTTTTTGCAACCATTGACCATCACCAAGCTCGAGGAAGTATTAAGCATCGGTGCGGGAGGTTGGTTTTCAAGCCCGGCATTTGTCTGCTCCTTTGCTGCTTCGGTGCTGCCGTTTTCGGCAGGCTGTGGGGGGTGCACCAATCAATGCCTACTTGCGCCCCGTGATGCCTGGGAGACTGCGCCGACGTCCACAGAAGCGGAATCGCCCGACATGATGCTTCAGCACAATTCCAAATTGGGGAACGGTTTCAATGCCTAAGGCTCTGGCTCTTGCTTTGGCTGCCTCAACGGCACAAAACTGAACGGTCGCTGTCGACGCAGGCGCAGGTGCAAGCACTCCTGTCATTGGTGATTCCCAAAATCCTGTCATTTGTGACTCCTTCGGGTTTTGGTATTTAGTCGACGAAAGCCCGTCATTTGTGACTACCTCCGCCTCGCATCACCACACATCAGCTGACCGCAAAATGCCCCCCAACATTGTCAGGCGCGTGATTTCTCGCAAAAACCAGCACCTGTCATCTGTGACTACCTATTGTTTTTCCTTGCCTTTTTATGCTCTTCCCACAAAACAACAGCGGTCATCTCTGAGTACCTGCTTTGTCTTCTTTTGGGCCGAGATTAAGGGATTTTTCCCTCCTACTTAGCAAGGACGAGGCCCGCATTGCAGGGTGTCTTGGGTGAATAGCGAGTATGAGCTAAGATTTCATAGCTGCTGTCCCCCCCAGAAAGAGACTAGCTTGTTGACTCCATTTCTGAAGGCATCCCTTTCCGGGAGTAAACTCGGCGCACTGTTTAACAGCACTCCAAAAGCATCTTCTTTCGCAGTTGTCTTTCTCTCTTCACGAGTCACTTGGCCCTCAACACTCTTGCATCACTTGCATGTCTGCATCACCTCACCGTGCCTTCATTCCAGAACGCTCGACAGAGCTTTTTCTGCCAGGAGAGGCAGCAAGCAGCCAGTCCATCATGACGTCTGCCAATCTTTTTGTTCGGCAGGCATGGTTCAGCTCCCCGTCAAATTCTTAATGCAGCACCATTTGCAGCCAAATGCCGTCTTGAATTCGATCCAGTCCCTGCCAGTCCCTTTCTCATTTGTCACCTGACAAGCCAGCACATACACAAGCGCTACAACATCATGCAGTGCGTTTCCGGAGCAGCATTATTTGCGCTGCGGAAACCACCTCAATGTCGGCAAAACTGCTCCACTTCGTGCCCCGCGGTTCCCACTGTAAGTGCCATGAGTCAACCTGACTCCCAGATGCCAGAGCTACAGTTGTCTGTCACACTCACAAGACGCTTGTGCCAATTTGCCATGGAGTACAGCCTCCCAGAGAAATTCTTGACCCACTGCAGCGTGGCTTGTTGTCCCTGAGGTCTGTAGGTCCAGAGTTGCAAGACTGGGCATCCTGAAAGGGGGACCACGCGCTGTAAGTTCTTTGCTCGGGACCTGGCATCAGGTCAGGTGTTCCAGTTATGAAGATATAGGATGTCATTCGCGGGCATCATCAGTCGCTAGCTTTGATTCAGGTCCCCTTCATACCAGCGACGTTGCACTGCGCCGCTTCTGTGCCGGGAATGCAACAACATCTTGCAGGTTTCAGTTTAAGGGGTTTAGGCTTTAGGGTTTCGGCGCTCACACTCGGACAATCCAGGCGAGGCAATGGGTTCGGAGTCTGACGAGTGAAACTGATCTAGAGGGAATAGTCATGATTGTGACAAGCAACAAACAAATCTTTCAAACACATAAAGTAACTGTATCTCTGCTGACTGTATCCCTCCCAGGATCCTACTACGAGTATGAATCAGAGTGTGANAACAAACAAATCTTTCAAACACATAAAGTAACTGTATCTCTGCTGACTGTATCCCTCCCAGGATCCTACTACGAGTATGAATCAGAGTGTGACTAGTAGGATCCTGGGGAGCTTGCGACGGCAGATCACTGTAAGGTTGAGGTTAGGTACAACTTCTACGGATGTAATTAGTCTGAGAAATAGCTAGTTGGGACAAGGACCGGGTCAGTCCAGGTAATGTGTGATCAGTTGTGCCATCCTTACGATGGTTTGAATGTACTATATAAACGAGTGGGCTGTGTTAGCCCGTCTCGGATGACTTCAAGACTTCGTGAAACGACTGACTATGTGGGGCCATGCACATGCATATGCAACAGGCGAATTTAGTACAGGTATAACTTGAAGCGGAGGTGATCCCCAGCATATATATATATATATATATACGGGAGACTTGACTTGCAGTCTTGCGCATGCACATGCTCATAACTATTGCAGTTTGAATTACTAATTACCGCGTTCCTGCATTGAGCATTCAGCACTGAGTCTCCAATGACTTTGAGTGGATACCGAAGTACCCGCCAAAATCATTGGAAACCACATTCATCCCTAGGCCTCAAAGGTCCTGGTCTGTGTCTTATGATCACCCAGCTTGGCTTGCAGTGTTTGGACTTCCTTCAAGACTCAGAGCCACTCCGTCAGTGCCACTGAAAAATTCGGCAGTGTCCATACACAGCCAGCAGCCGCAGATCCATGGAGCATGCAGGCCCCCAACCACATCAGAGCGGCCTATCAGCGCTAATGTCCCAGCAGTCGAGGGTGTTGATGAATTCGTCGATTTCCATGCATGCATGTGTCTGCTAGGTATGCCAGACGAGCTCGTAGTGTGGGTCCGCTGTCAGCTTCTCATATTCATGCAGTTTCCTTGCGCTGCGCTCGTTTCAAATGGCCTTGCATATCGATGTTGTGCAGCATTCCGTGCAGTATAGAAACTTCGGAGCATCACCATACGAGCCCTTTAGGGTTTAGGGTCCAGGGTTTCGGGTTTAGGGTCAGGGTTTTGGGGCATGGGTCAGTTTTAGGGTGTAGGGTTTATAAAAGTTTGAAGACTTGTGTTCAGAGCTTTGGGTCCTCCCGGGTCGGTTTCAAGTTTCACGGTTCGGAGTTCAGGGTCGAGGTTTTAGGGTTGACTTGGGTTTGAAGGTTAAGGCTAAGGCTTTAGGGCTTAGGCTTTATTTAGGGTCCGGGGTTTCGGGTTTAGGGTTATAGGGTTTTGGGGTTAGGGTCGGTTTTAGGGTTCGGGTGGGTTGTAAAACGTTTAGTCTCTTAGGGTTGCTTTAGGGTGTAGGGTTGGGGACTTGGGTTGAGTTAAGGTCCAGGGTTTCGGGTTAGGGTTAGGGTTTTGGGATCATGGTCGGTTTTAGGGTGTCGGCTTTGGGGTTTTGACGCTTATTCGTTTAGAATCTTAGGATTAAGTTGCTTTATGCTCTCACAACTCGGACAAGCCAGGAGGGTTTTTTCTCGCTCGTTGCTTTCCACTGCCATCCAGTTGATGCGACGAGTGCATCCCGGCCCAACTGGTAAAGGCCTTCCTGTGCAAGGCTGTGCCAACTTTCGCTCGAAGACAGTGGTTTCGTCGTTTTGCTGGACATAAAGGTTGCAGGCCTTACAGGAGATTGTGAGGTTGGTGCTCCCCTTATGGCCTTCCCAACCTCTGCCTCCCGCTTAGCTCGGAGGGGGTCAGAAGCCTGCATACGAGTGTCGCCTTGCCGGCTACGACTTTTGATGCGCACTCAAACTCCACCTGCACCTTGTCTGCTTCGTCCGCAGTGAGCAGGTGGGATACGCGCTTCCCCAGAAATGCAGGATAGTACCTACTTGAGCGTCCCAGCTCCACTTTGCACCTGGTCCCCGCCCGGTGCAGCGATGCGACGAGCCCTATCCAAAGCATCAGCCAGGCCGTTGGCACGCCTGCGCCACTCCGATTGAGCCCAGAATTTTTTGGCGAACTCCTTCAGTGCCATAAGTGCGAGTTTATCTAGGTCAATTGGACACGGTGCTTCTGCTCCCGGATCGGGTCCAGCACGTCCCTATTGCTTTGGCCTGGTGTCCGCCGCTGGACTCTGCGGAGGACGCCTTCGCAGTCCAGGGTTATATCTATGCCATCCGCATCCGGCTGTGCTAGGACCACACTTCCTTGACCCGCAGCGGCTTCGCCTCGAAATACTGTTTGCTCTCACAGAAGCGTACGCACCAGGCGAAAGGCTACTACTCCCCACTCCCGCCCTTCCTAAGAACTCCAAGGCAGGAGGGAGTCCCCGCAACCAGAGGCTTTGGCAACTGCCCTTCAGCCTGAGCGCACGTATTTCTGGAGGTGGCTCCTCATGACCGTGCCAGTCGTACAAGACATGCTCAATCGCGGCGGCTTGCTGGCACGGGCTTGAGTGCTGTCTGCCACAGCGCCTTCAGACCGGCCTGCTGCAAAGGCCCTAGCCCTAGCTTTTAATTTGTAGTGCCTTTTTCCACTCCTAATGCACCCGGCGTCTTGGCAATTTCCATCCACCGATCCTTTTGAACTTTTTGATGCAATGCAGTCCAGACATGGACGCCACGTCATACTGAGCCTGGTCGATGGCCCAGTACCGACAACTGTCAGTCTGCCACCCCAAGTCTCGCATGTAGGTAATCATGGCACCCAATGGGCCCGTGACCCGCTGCCAGGGCCGTCTCGTCTGTGTCAGCGTTTCCGCCAAAGTTGCCCAGGCAATTGCCAAGCTGCTCTGCCTCCTGCGGCCACTGTTTCAGCAGCCGACTGCGCGCTTGGATGCGCTGGGCCACGAGGAGCTTCTTAGGGCCTTAGGGTCCGTATAACCCTGTGGGCGACCTCCCTGTCACACACAGGACGGAGCCTATCTTCATTCTTCCAAGCGCCTCAGCGCCTCAACATACATGAACCGCGGCCACTTCATCCTTCTCGGGGTCAACCCGGACGCTTGGTACCCGTAGATGCCCACTGGCTACAAGCAGCCTTTGACCAAGCGAACTTTGACTTTTTGTCCTTTGAGCCCAGAGTCCCAGAGCTCTGAACCGCTGTATGTGCCTGACCCAGCACAGGTGGGGGCACTTGTGCTGGCGACGCGCGTCGTGAGTCCCCTCTGGGCCGGAGGCAGCGACCATCCCCACCGCACAGGAAGTCGCGTCAGGGGACTGTGCACTCGTGCGCGCACCACCCAACAATGCGCCGAGCCTCCTTGGAGTGCCGCAAGGTGATTCTGGCGCCGGCTACCCTTGCCGGTAGTGGCCGAATGAACAGGCAATCTGTCTCGGCCCAGCGCCGAAGGGGCAAAGCGAGATTTCGGGTGTGTCCTCCGCCGAAGCGCCAGCCACTCCCTGGAGACTTTATGTAAGGAAAGTACTCCGCCGGGATCTCGCCGACTTCGTCGGCAGTGAAGGGGACCGCGCCGCCCCAACGCCGAGGATCATAGGCTTCGTATTGGCGCGGTTCATGCAACGATCTTGCGTTGCGTTGCTGCTCCGCATGGCCGTCGGCAGGGAGGACCCGCTGCCCATCTCCCACGGCTCCGGGCCTCTGCTGCTGCTCGGGCCTGAGCGGGGGGCACACCGGAGGTGGAGGACGACGCCGGCTCGTCGCGATGCTGTCACCGCACGATCCCCAGACCCCGATCATCCCATGTGGTTCACCGTCAGCGCCGTGGGCGGCACACAGGTCGTCGGTGGCCCCTTGTGTGCCGGCGCCGCGGTCTTCCAGGAGGAAGCCCCAGACAATCCCTGACACATGGCGGCCGACTCTGCCTCCATCGCCGCCAACCCAGTGAGCGCCGGTGGTGGTTGTGGCTTCGCCGTGACCGTCGCCTGGAAGTTGAGCGCCGCAAAGATCTCCCTGGCATCGGAGGGGGTGGTAGTGCCTGACGTCGGCATGGAGGTCAGCGCCGCCACCTCCCATGTGTCTGCCCTGGAGGCCAGGAACGACGCCGCCTTGGCTTTCGTCTCCGCCGGAATAAAGAAATCTGCGGGAGCTGGCAGGTCCCCGAGCGCGGCGCCGGGGCCAGTGGATGCCATTACCGGCATCCCCCCCCCTGCAGCCGTAGGTGACGCCGTCGAAGATGTAGTCGGGGGAGGCGCCGTCAAAGGTTGCTGGATGACCACGTCCTCGTCGTGCTCCTCCTCGTCGACCTCGGGAATCTATTGGAGGCTGGTGGTTCCGCCGGCCGCCGCGAGTCCGAGGGTGGGTGCGCCGGCCTTTGGCGGGCCCTTCCGTCGCCGACCCAAGTGTAGGTGCCCTCGAACAGCAAGTTCGCCGCAGTGCAGGCATCGTTGAGGTCGGCAACCTGGTCCGTCGAGAGCAGGCCTACGACGGGCACCCACCCCGTGCGCCGGGCTGCGGCCAGGACCGCCAGAGCCGCCGGGGAAGCCACCGTCGAAGGAGTAGAAGGAGGAGAAGCCATGATTGCCGAGGGCACGAGGGGATCAAGCTTAAAAGCTTTAGACGTCAAGGACGAGTCGAGCCAGAGTGCTTCAGGCAGCTACGCCGTTCACGGTTGTTACTGCGCACACACGTGTGCTACACAACAATCGGGTTCAGGTGCCGGCATGTGCCAAAACCATGGAAGGGTCTCCATTTCCAGCCATTCAACCCCCCGTCATTCGTGGCTACGTGGTCGGTTCGAAGACAACAACGTTCGTCACGAAAAAAACGTTCAACAATGTTAAGAAACCCTAGGGAGTCACAAACGACAGGAGAGGCGCAGGCGGGCCCGGGCCTGACTTGCCTCTGCTCTTTGAGCGGCCGGCCGCCATCTCGGCCTGACATCAATGAAAAAGAAATCTTCATGAGTCGTGGCCGTCCTGGGTCCTGGCCGACGTCCCAACGCGAACTTCACGAGCCAACCTTGGCAGGGCTCCGATGCCGAGGAGACCTTTGATTCTTAGGTGTCCCCTGCTGTCAACGGCAACTTGGAGAGCACATCTGCACGACAGAAAGAAAAAATCTCGTCTATTGCACCTGCAGGTGGCAACAGCCATCTGAAGAGTTCGCCGAGCTTCAGACGTCCACCATGCACTCGGATGGGTGCTATAACCACATTTCCCAGGAACGTTGTGTCCGCCTGTCCCTTTAGCAAACGGCCGCAGAGACGCACCCGAAACCACGGGTTGAGACATGGATCCGAATCTTGCCTAGCCTCCAGTTTCAGCAACTGTTTGAGTCTCCACGTGCCAGACATGCACCGACAAAGTCATCTGCTCCTTTTGGCGCAGCATTCGCGACACTCCGTCCTACCCGCGTACTCTCGCACACTGCTGCAACTCGGCCTAGTGTTTCTCGGGTCCAGAGCTGCTCTTGATGGTGCCGATCTCATATTTCGTCGACGTGTCAGGTCCATGAAAGCGACTCAGCGACTCAGAACAAGCTTACGTCGTCGGCACGAGTGTGTAGCCGTAGCGTTGAATGCCGTAGCACTTGCAAGCAGTCGCATGTCGTGCCCAAGTCCCAATCACCAGAGCGAAAGCCCCGCTTTCTGGCTGGGCCCTGTCACGCGCCCGATGGAAAAAGAAGTCTAGTTCCGTCTGGCAGCATGACGCGATCGGCGAAGTTCTCGCAGGGCCATGTTTCGACAAGTAGGTATATTTTACATGGATCCGCTCGGCGCAGCCAGATTGGACTACTGATGACTAGGTTAGCGGGTGTCCTGGTGAGGAAACTTGAATCGAGGGCGCTTTTTGCCTCTGCCTGGGCCTAGCCCTGACAAACCACAGTTGAAACTCCTTGCCTCTTCGACGAACTTCCGGAGCTTTGTTCCAGACACCTGGTCTCCATAATTCGCCGTGACCCACTTGCGCGGCTCGTACCGAAGTTCTCGGTCAGTGAAGCAGTTTGTTTCTGAGTCTTGAAATCTTGCCCACCCGAGTCACAACACGATTCAGAATCTTGCGATTGCTGTCGGCGACAGGCGAATGGCTGTCTGCAAACAAAAGCAACGGGGAACAACAATGAGCACATGAGTTTCAAAAATGACAGGCAAAAGCTGCAGGCATGCACGGAAGTGCCACCCAAGAAGACGCGAGCCTGCTGGCATCGCAATCTACGACCTGGGCACTACCCTGGAGTAGTTCATGTGGCAGAATGTCGTTCGAAATCTTTTGCATGCCGCTTGGGCTCGCGCACTTGGAAGATCATGCATGATGCAAGTCATGACCATACACACACACACACACACTCTGTCAAAGCTAGACTAGATTGGCACAAGGGCTCTGGCACGAAATGTCAAGTTCAACGAACTCGAACAGCCTATGGGCACTCTGATGGGTTTTGGTCGCTACTATTATGCGTCTGCCAGTGATTTACAATAGCGACGAGACACCCGCGAAGTGGTCACATTTACACAACACCAAGCATCCGTCCACATTCTTCAGGAGCGTCTTCACGCTATCGCGAAAATCAGTCATGTCCTTGAGTAGCCGGACGGCGACTCATCACATCTCACACGGACTTACGTTGGGCCGCTTCCGAAAGGCTTCGCAAAGCTTGCATGAAACTCCTCAAACTCGGAATTCAACCCTTGTGAATGTGCGGCCGAGCTTTACCTTGGGCGGGGGGCAGATCGGCCAATGCTACTCATTCCTTGCTGCATGCATGAAACAGAAGAAAAACTCTGTAATACTGGCCCCCTGTTTGGGTTTCTAGACAAACCAGTACAGTAAGCAAAAAAACGATGGAACAATACCGACCCCCTGTGGCCGGCTAGAAACACAACCCACTGCCCCGAAGCACCCCCAATGGACACAGTCGAGTGAAGACATGGCCAATGACAGGATCGGCAATGGCTTGCCTGTGGCAAGCGCCCACCTACGCCGTCGCAGCCTTCCCGGAGCGAGACTAACTCTTGCAAACCCACCCATGCTCATAATCTGCCTGGCAATTCATCTTTCCTAGCGGTGCTGGTGCTGGCAATGGTGCTGGTGATGCAGTCGTGGAGTTCGAGGTAACCCCTGTAGTGCACACCTGAAACCATGTGGCATGGGCGGACACTTTTGGCTGCAAAATCTTCCACTGATGTGGAAGTCAAGTATATCTCCGCCCGGGCCCTTGGGCCGTCTCCGAAAGCAAACAAACATGCTGGCATCCGCCAGCTATTCATCCACCGGCACCTACCCCATCTGGGGAGGGCGGGCGGGACTTTTCAGCACACAAGACTGTGACAATGCGCGGCACCTGAACAAACGGACGCTGCAACCTGACAGAGCATGACATGTGCACACAGGTTGGGCGAGGGTTCTGCGTATGCGGTGGCCATATCCCATCCTACCCCACCNCGGCACCTGAACAAACGGACGCTGCAACCTGACAGAGCATGACATGTGCACACAGGTTGGGCGAGGGTTCTGCGTATGCGGTGGCCATATCCCATCCTACCCCACCGCAGACTTCCCGCTCGTGCACGTGTACTCACGGTGGTCGTGGTGCTCATGGTGCTCGTGGTGGTTGTGGGGTCGTGAGTGGCGGTCGTGCCCACAGGGTGTTGGTCGTGGTGCGCGAAGTGCCGACGTCGTCGCGGTGCTGGTGGTGCTCGAGGTGCTGATGGTGATCCATAGTCTTGCTGCGCACGGTTCTTGTGGCTCGTGGTCATGGCCGTTTCAACAATACAATTTCGCAGTACCGCACCGAACCGTTACCAGCAACGCATCGAACCGAAAACAACCGAAGTGCAACCGCCTCCACCCCCCTCCACCCCTCCACCACCCCTCCCCCCTCCACCCCTACACCCCTCCGCCCCGTTGTGGGGAACGAATTGTAGGGAGGAGGGGTGGAGGGGTGGAGGGGTGGAGGGGTGGAGGAGGGGTGGAGGGAGGGGCGGAGCGAGGGTGGAGGTGGAGAGGGGTGGAGGGGTGGAGGGGGTGGCGGTGGCTTGGGCGTACCGTGCCGCACCGAACCGTCAGCCCGCAATACCGCGCAATACATACCGCAACATACCGCAGCAAGGCAGTACCGCACCGTACCGATATTAAACAGCCATGGTGGTACTCGAGATTCTCGCAGTGCTGGTGCGCGCGGAGCTCGCAAGTGCTCGCGCTGCCCGTGGCTGTCGTTCTCCTGGTGGTGGTGGTGGTGGTGGTGGTGGTTTGTTTGTACCGCAGTCAGGAGAGTCCAGACGTCGCGACAGGACTAGGTCAGCGATTTGTGTCGCTGGTTGCGCAGTGGCAACACGCAACTTATGTGCGTACCAGGGCTCGCTACTCCACTAGTGGAGAGAACATAAAGAAAAGCATGGCCAAAGGTACAAAGAAGACGTCCGAGGATATGGCGGCACATGTTCTGCCAGACGGGGTCGCAGTAACATTGTGAAGCATAGTCCCGCTGGATAACCAGTGCCTGCTCCGCCGCATCAGGGGAGACAGAACCATAGTACCGGAGGGTGTGCAGCTCATCAACCGAGAGTCTATGCAATGACGTCACAACATAGGCCACCAACATGGTGCGATCGCCAGAGGATCAGGGCATCGTAGCATGTTTGAGATGAGGCGAAAAACGGATGCAGGGCCAAGTAATCCTCGCACGGTGCCCGGTCCTGACTTGTCGTCCAGCGCGTGGGCCCCACCATCATTCTGGATCCAGAGGCTGCCACCTTGCCAGCGTCCGCACGGAATGATAATGCTGTCATGGCCTCACTCGTTGTTCTTATCCACGTGCATCTGGACCTGGATGTTGCGCTGGAGCGTGAAAGTCGAGAACGGAGCCCCAGTGCATGCCTCTCGGATAATTGACGTCAACAGCTGTACAACCAGAGGGAATCTTTCAGTGTTGGTCTGCAGTCCCGTACTATGGACAAAAGTGTAAGCACCGGCTGAGAAGGAGCACTGTCCGGGATGTGCTGTGTCACTGATCTGTTTTCTGCGCTTTGCATGCAAGTCCAGTAGAAAAGCCGTTCTGAATTATCGCAAAGGCCTTGGATTCGGCGAGAAGGGGAGCCGGCGGTGGCGGAAGTCGATGAAGGTCCTGAAGGTCCGGAGACCCGGAGAGGCCCCGGAAAAGTCCAGCACCAGTTTCATGGCCGCCGACGGGAGATTCCAGTCCGTGTCGTAGGTCCGCCGTGAAGGATGGGGCTACCGGGGTTATGGCCGGATAATCGTCCTCAGTGTCTGAAAAATCAAGAACTAAAACTGGTACTTGGGTGCACAGTCCTGGGGGAGGCTCTGTCGCTGCCTGTGTGTTGTCCGGTGATGCATCGGAGTCGTCTTCGCACGACTCTAGGGCCGGCGTGGGAGGCGTTTCGCGGGAGGTACGTGCATGCAAGGGAAAACAAAAGATGCAGGCATGGCGAGGTGGAGAGGAGAAGCATTTCTGGGCTCCACTGAATTTGCAGTGAGAGCCGTGCCCGCGGCAGAGCCCCGGGCTCCGCGGCATGACCAGCCTGCCCAAACGACAAGTTAAGGCTCGTGGCGCAATGTGTGGTGATGGGCCTGTACCATCAAAAGCGCGCCTCCCAATCAGCAAGTAAACCTCCCTAGAACCCCAGCCCTGTGCACTGCGTAGCTGTGAGCTAGGGTCCAGGCGCTGCGGCGCGACATTGTCGCCGCAGAAAAGTGAGGTGCCATCCTCACGCAGGAGACAAGTGTAATGTCCTGCCCGAGTTGTGTGACCAGTGTGTAGAATCGCAGCCTCGACAGAGTACTGACAATTACGGGAGTCCATAGAGGCACCTGTGAACAAAGGGAAGTTAAGGGTATCCGTCCATGTGATGCGTGATTCTTGGTGGGCCCGGCCGGGCCTTGGAAGTACGCGCGAAGCGGATGATCAAGATCAAAGGTGGATGCCTTAAGGCGTGAAACGCTGCCTGCGTGTGACAAACATGCGCAAGGCGCCGGGCACAGTGCCCATCCCCGTCGGGCAAGTCCATCGTTATGGCCTGTGTGCATGCGTGATCCTGTACCGTCACCGGGCCGTGCCTGCGTGCAAGCCACTCCCCTGTCACTCCTTGCGGGCAGAATCGTTCCGCGAAGAATGCTAGAATCTGCTAGAAATTCAGCACAGTCATGCTGTTCATGGGCCTGCGGGTGAGAGCCCCCAAGAACTAGCTGCTGCGAGATAATGCCCAAAGGAGGGCTCGGACAGCGTTGAGATAGCAGTAATTAGTCGGATTATTGAGGACGAGTGACCCCAGGAAATCGCCATGAGCTGCTGTAACGCAGGTGGCCGCTGCGATTCCTTGCGGTACTGGATGCCCGCGACCTGTAGCGCATTCCTCTGCAGCTGGCATAGGCAATCGTAGAGAACGCTGGCCTCCGGCGCTCGGAATGCTACATCCATGAATAGGCGAACGGTTTCGCCCTCCATCTGTTCTTCCAGCTGCTTCGTCGCGTGGAAGCGGGACAAAGTGTCCCGATGGATGTACTTCTGGATGAGCCCTAATTATCAGCTCCAGCAGCTCGGTCTGCGGCAGGGCTCTGCGTCTCTCGTCCACGGTCAGGCATTTCAGCTCCGGGTTCCATCTCTGAAAGACCCAGTCCCCCGAATCAGGGCCCAGAAGATGGCCTGTCGGATCGGGGTGTCTGTCCTTCTTTCACCACCTCCTCGCGCCAAGTCTGCGCTGCCTGCACTAACGCCGGGATTGGTGTCGGCTGGGGGATGCGGAGCCACCAGACGCAACCGGTGCTCAGGCGGAGCGTGGAGATGGCCTCCTGCTGGCGCAGAAGCAGCCGCGTGACCAATTTCAGGGTGTCTCTGGTGATCTGACCCTGGGGACCGCCCTGTCGCCGAGGCTGGGCGCTTGCCCAGCTCCTCCATCGATCGTGATGGATTGCGAACACACAGGACTGCCACAGCGGGATATAGGTAGCAAGGTGCGGCCGGGGATGCATCACAATAAAGACAGGGGAGAAGGCCCCTGCGGGTAGCTAGCCTGATTGCCTGCTCGGAGTGGCTAAAGCATTCAGGGTGGATGTGTCGCGTGTGAGTTTTGATTGTGTGAGGGCTGGCGTGCCAGCGCCCTTACAGGGTGTGTGACCTCCTTAGCAAAAAAAGACAGGACGTCTCGCTTTCCGCCTCTGCAGCGGCTGTCGGCTGAGCGACCCTCGGCGAGGAGAGTCGGGCTAGGGTGGTTGACCGCAGTGGGAGCGTTAGCGGCGGTGCGATCGCGGCTAGCGTCATGAGTGACTGACGTATGGTTATAGTGTTGCTCCGAGTCCAGAGAGGTGGCCTCGTTGCAGGAGGCGAGCAGGGACTATGGGCAGGAGCGTGCTACAACTAGTTCACAACGTGCGATTCCAGTACTTCCCACCTAGCCTGATAGATCCAACGGGGCTAAATTTACACCCCCGACCAATTTAGACCCCCACGAAAGTCTAAATTAGTTTAGACCCCCGACCCTGGGGGGCTAAATTTAACCCCCCCAATTTGAGATTTGGGGGGTTAAATTCACACCCCCAGGGTGTAAATTTAACCCCCAACCACACCCAAAAGTGTATACACTTTTGGGTTATACACTTTTGGGGTGGTCGTATTTAATGGGAAAAAAGTTTGTTGGGTTGTGGAAAGGGGATCAGAGGGGAGGGAGGGCAGAGGAGACCCAGATTGTCGGATTTTCATGCACGTGTACATAGTCTTGTGTATTGTGTTCCATGTAGGAGAAGGAGATTTGTGTACATGTGGAGAGGGCTGGATGGCCCGACTTTCGTGCACGTGTATATATAAATCGGAAGGCAGGGGAAGAAAAGGACGTTTTTGTAGATGTGGAGAGGGCTGGAGGGCCCGACTGTTTCATGCAAGTGCACATACTTCGTTTTCTTGGGCTCAGGTGAAAAGAAGACATTATATATAGTAGAAATTGCAGCCATGAGCAGAGCCGATTTGCACCCATTGGCCAACCTCACAGATGCTGAGGGCAAACGACTGGATGCCATCATCCGTGCTGTTGGTAACCGCCTGGACCGANCAGATGCTGAGGGCAAACGACTGGATGCCATCATCCGTGCTGTTGGTAACCGCCTGGACCGACAGCTTCGCAGGAACGGGGAGGAGCCGGATGAGAGCGACATTTTTGATAGTGCCTTGAGGACATCTTGGGTCCTGTCGCCAAAGCAAAACCCGGCCCTGCACATGGAACCAAGCGGGCACGGGATGAGTAGTCATCACACAGGAACATGTACATATTGTACAGAGAGAGAGATGTAGGAGAAGGATATTGTAGGAAATGGATATTGTATATACATGTGGAAAGGGCTGGATGGCCCAATCGAGGGCCTGTGCAAATTCGTGTTCTATATATGTGATGTGTGCTGCTCAAGAAGGGAAATTGGATCTCGCTTCTTCCTCGTGGAACATGGAGCCGCAGCCGGAAATGGTTTTTGAAGAGAATGCGACCACGAGCTTGCAGGAGCGAGTCTTGATCGACCGTCTTTTCGATCTTTATGAGATATTGCTCGAGGTCTGCATCCAGAAGAAATTCTTTGCAGCCTGGTCTGGCAATACCAGAAGGCGAGGTTTGGAATCAGGACTGCCGGATACACACTTCGGAGAAGAAGGTGGTAACCAATGCGTGGATGTGGAACCGGATTTTTAAACAACAGACCACTTCGTGCCACTTCGGAGGGAAAAAAGCTGTTGTGCTGTTTGTGTGTGGAGAGAGGGCTGGATGGCCCGAGAGTGCACCTTTCTAAATCGGTGTGTTTTATGTCTTATATGTGTAAATACAGATGAGAAGGAAAAGGAGATTGTGGATACATGCGGAGACAGGGCTGGATGGCCCGAATTTCATGCACGTGTACTTTTGATTGGGGGCGCTTGTTGTGTACATGTATAGCAGAAAAAAGGATTTTGTGCACACTTGTGGAGGGAGAGGGCTGGATGGCCCGATGTATACATAGAGAAACGATGCAGGTGGTGCATGTTGGCGGTCCAAAAGGAGAAGGAAGAAAAGCTCTCAGGTGTATAGAGGAACTGCTTTTGTATAGGAGAGCACAGGCACAAAGGAAAACCAAAGCATGGAACTGCTGGAGCATCTCGACTGGATTGCTTGGTGCAACTCGGCCGAAAGTGTCCAGAATCCCTAAATATATGTGTGTATATATATATATAGCCCTAGATCTAGAACCCCGTGTAAAAACCCTCAACCCAGGCCCTATATATATATATAAAGACCAACACAAGGCAGAAGGAATTGGAGGAGAAGTCCAAGCAAAGAGTTGTGGCAGATCCGAAGGTGACACCTTCTGAGATACAAGAGTGCCTGAAGAAGTACTTGAATAGTGTGCACTCCAAGGACATTTGGGCACATGTGGTCCCCCCTGCTGGAGGACCGAGGACCTGGCACTGGAAGACCACGCCGTGTGCAGTGTGGATGGCGAAGACATCTGCCTTGATGTTTGACTTGATGGAAGTGGCAAGGAATGGGAAAATCCATTCAAGGAAGTTGTGCCTTGCCCTGGAAGGAAACAGAGTGCGCTAAACAAGATTCAAGGGACAGACCGTTGCAAGGCAGGGGAAGGGGGGGGGCAGGGCGGTCACAAAAATAGGTTTGTGAAAATGTGTATGTATATGTACATGTACATGTACATGTATATGTATATGTATATGTATGCATGTATGCATGTGTGCATGTATGCATGTATGCATGTATGCATGTATGCATGTATGGATGTATGGATGTATGGATGTATGTGTGTATGGATGTATGGATGTATGGATGTATGGAGGTATGGATGTATGGATGTATGTATGTGTGTGTTTGCATGTTTGCAGGTCCAGAAGACCGTGGATGCTTTAGTTTCGGACGACTGCGACGAGGACGATCATTCTATTTTGGAGGACACAGTCCAGATTTACATCAAGGAACAGGACGAGGACGAGGAGCATCCCGAAGTCAAGAAAGAAAAGGAAACGGACATGGATCAGGATGTCTTTCGGAACATGAAGCTGTTCGACGTGGATGCAAACGAACCGGAACCGGATGTGTGCCTTCCAAGGGAGGTTACTCCTGTAAACACAAACCAGTCCTCTTCTTGCAGCCGAAGCTTCATCACTAAGACGGAGATTTTGAGGCTTGCAGCCGAACACAAACCGTCTGCATCGTTGCCGAGAATCTCGAAGAGCAAAGCAAGGAAACCGGCCAAGCCTTGCACACTTCCGAGTCAGAGGGAGAGAGCAGTGAGACACGGGAGATGGTCGAGAACAAGAGCAAGAAGAAAACACAAAAGCAGAAAAAGAAGCAAAGCAAGAACAAGCAGGAGAAAAAGAACAAGAAACAAACCAAAGACACAAAGAAGAAGAAGAAGCAGGACAAGAAGGATAAAGAGAAGAAGAAGAAGCAGGACAAGAAGGATGAAATTGAGGATCCTGAAAAGGTTGCCGGCAAAGCCATGAAAAAAAGGTCGGCAACAAGGAGAAGGAGCACCAAGCCGGAAAAAGGAACAGCTTTGGAGGCTTCAGAGTTCCTGTGGGTCCAGCCAAGCAGAGATTCGACATCGTGATGGAGGTGTTTTTTGAAGTCCTTGTCCCCAAAGCAGCATCCCCGAAGGGTGCACCATGGGAGGCCGGTTTGTATATGTATGTCTTGTGTGCATGTGTTGATGTTGTTGTTGTTGCTGTTGTTGCTGTTGTTGTGTTGGTTTTGTGCGAACAGGTCGAATGGTACAAGTACAGCTACCACGAGGCGAAGCTCTGGAGACCAAGAAGGCTCACAGAAAGTTTTTCAGGAGGAAAGCTCATAAGTTTTTCTAAAGGACAAAGGACTCGCCTGAAGCAACTTCTGCTTTAGCACACAGCAACCGGTAGGAGAACTTCCGTGTCATATAGCACACAAAGCAACCTGTCGGGGAAAAAAGTGCTCTGTGTGCCGCTGGGCTGGATGGCCCGGTGTCTGTGCCTTCGTGCTGCCACAGGACGAGGGTTGGATGGCCCCTGGTGTAGTGATTTCAGGATGCTGTGTATGTATATAGATTTTGTGTGCGTACACTACAGGAGGGCTGGATTGCCTCTCGTGTGTGCTGCCACAGGACGAGGGTTGGATGGCCCCCTGGTGTAGTGTATATAGATCTTTTGTGCATACACTACAGGAGGGCTGGATTGCCTCTGGTTTTGTGTAGTCTGGACATCTGTGTGCATGTGAGAATCCCTCGGATCAAGGGAAGAACTGAAATGGGACCATCTCCGTCCCAAAATTCGGACTGTTTGCCCACACAGACCATGGCGGAATGAGGAAAAAGAGACGAAGCCTTCCGGGAGCCGTGGAACCGATCCAGGAGGAGCAAGCACTATCCTAAAAATAAACCCTACAAAATTCCTGAACCTTTCTCTAAACCCCCTGGACAGGTGCTAAAGAATTTCGGGACAAAATGCGAGGAATGTGGCGGCAGGCGAATCAGATGCTTGGGTCGGATATGAAATATGAAGACTTCCTTCAGAGGATGTTGGAGCTGTGCGAGAAGGCCTACCAGAAGAACAGGATCGCGACCCAGACCAAGCGAAGCTTTTCGAGTGGTGCTGCGAGGTGGAAAAAAAGAAGAACCCGACACTCACCCTTGGGCAGTTCCTCCAGCTCACGGTGGACATGCTCGTGGAGAAGGAGAGGGACAAGGAGCAGGAGGAGAAGGACAAGGACAAGGACAAGGACCGGAACAAGGACCAGGACCAGGAGAAGGAGAATTACCCGTGGAGGACAAATCCACCACCTTTGCCAATGCCACCTCCTGACCGTGCCCGAGGACTTTGTATAATGTACGTTTATTTGTTTTTTTGTTATGTGAAACAGTGAAAAGGATGCCCCCCCCCCACACACACACACACAGCACAGAACATTGTGCAGGATCCTCGGATGCTGAGGCTGGCTGCCGACATGCTCCCAAAGGAGGAACCTGATTATTCCCCTGACCAGCCACCAGGACCATGGTGTGTGTGTGTGTATATATAGTATATATAGAAAACTTACACACACATATATATGTATGTACATATATATAGATATTTTATATATATATATAAGCCTTTTCTGAGTTTGCCAGGAAATTGGGAAGCAACTGGGGAAGCAACTGCAATGGATGCCGATGCTGAAGGACAAGGACACCTTGTGAAGGGTTTTTTTATAGAATAAACAATATAGTCATAGTTTGACTTGTTTTGTCCGATGCTCGTGTCCAGGAGCCGACGACAGCACATTGGGCTGGACGGGGGCGGCTGATGATCCTCCGTCCCACAGAGCTTCGTGGGCTGAACAGAGCGAAGGAGCAGCAACGGCGGACCCGCCTTTGGCGGTCGGCCCGACTCCTACCCAGGACAATCCCCAGCAAAGCCCTCCCCAGCAGCAGCAGGAGCAGGAGGAGCAGCAAGAGCATCCGAAGCAGCAGGACGAACCAAGGCAGCAGGAGCAGCAGGGGGATGGAGTATGGCATGATTTCTCGAAAGAAAGGACTGATGCCTGGAGGAACTAGGGGATATGACAAGGGATATGACAGTAAGGGCAACAGCTGGCACCAGCCTAAGGGACAAGGAAAAGTGAGCAGCAGCAGAAAGGATGGGAGGGGACAGGATGGCAGCAGCAACAGGACTGGCAGCAGCATTGGGGAAGGGCTGGTCTCCACCAGCACATCCGTACCGTGTCTAAGAAACTTGTTTACTTTTGTGTTGTTATGCAGGGTATATATAAATGTTTATAAAAACTTTTTCTATTATACTATTTTGTTTTGCACATGGGTCCGGCATCAAGCTCGGGCTTTGGACCAGCTGGCTATGGACCTTATGGACATGGCACGGTACCTGGATATGGACCCCCACCTGCACCTCCGGGACACGGACCAGGATATGGACCAGCATATGGACCGGCATATGGACAAGGACCAGGAGGCCCTAAAGGCCACGGCGACCCAGGATATGGACAAGGATACGGACCAGGATATGGACCAGGATATGGACCAGGAGACGAAGGCCCCGGCGACTACGGCCAGTGCAACGACTACGGAACACAAGCACAAAAGCAGCGGGAACAAGACGACGATCAACACCCATTGTTGATGTTCGAGAGAGTGGATCTGAAAGCAATCTGACTGAACTTTCAAGCTTGCCTGAAATTGTGTGTGTGTGTGTAAACATCACATGTACAAAATGTTTGTTGTGGAGACAACTGAGGGCCCAATCCCGGATTACGCTTCGTGCCAAAGTCATTCTGGGACAGGATTCCCAGGGCTGCCAGTCTGCACATAGCACATTTCTTGTCTCACATTTGGATAAACCAAGAAAACCATGTCAGCTCAGGACAAGCACATCATCTGGGAATGCCGGAAGTGCCATTTCTTTTCTTACGTGGGCAGACAAAGCCCATTGAGGGAGAGTGGAATCGAAGGATGCATGAGAGCAGCTTGCCGCTCTTGGCGGGGACCCAGGTATGCCAAACACTTTCTTCGTGAAATCGCCAGAATGGGTTGGGATGGAAACCTGAGGTAGAAGAAGAAGATCCCCAACCTGCGGACAGAGCCGTGGACAGGGCCGGATGTGCGGGAAAAGGAATGCTCAGAATGCTGTTTTCTGCTGTGGGCCAGATGGCCCCTTTGCCCAAATTGATGTGTATGCTGTGTGATCAGGACTGTATCTAGATGCAGGATTGTGTATATATATATAGGAAATATAGGATTGTATATAGATGGTCGCTTTTGCTGGGCTGGATGGCCCCACAAGACAGAATTGTGAGCAGGACCGTATGTGCACAGAGAGCAGGATTTTTGGATTGTATAGATGGCCCCCTTTGGTGGACTGGATGGCCCCAACACAGAATCGTGATCAGGACTGTATATAGACACGGAGAGCTGGAAATGGCAGCTTTTGCTGGGCTGGATGGACCCTTTTTGCCGTGTGTGGTGTGTATGTACCCTTTTATAGCACAGCAGAATCGTCCTCAGGACCTGTGTTGGAAGTGTATATGGACATAATTTGCAGGCAGATGATTTAGGTAGCATGGCCACCGAAATCGGTGACATAAACAAACTTCACAACAAAAGACTACAATTTACAAAACACGTTCTGAAAAATAGTACTTTCCGCACAAAAGAGTGGGTAGAAATGCATGTTTTTGGAAAAACCCAAAAACATGATAGACATGCATTCACTTTTGCAAAAAGAACAAGGCAATCTTTAAATATAGAGAATTTTGTTGCATTTTTTGAAAACAGAGTACTAATTAGGAAAAGAACTTCTTTTTTTTCAGTTTATGGAGCAAAATATGAGACAAATAGAATCAAATCCTCTAGTTTGGCAAGGAAAAGGCATATTTGTATATGAAAGTACACTGCTTTTCTTCAAAACAAATCTAGAAATTCCTTTGAAATGCAAAAAAATGCCGTGAAGTAAACGAAAGTCCTTTAGTTTGGAAAGGAACATGCATATTTAAAGGTAGACTCGTTTTCTTGAAAATCTAGGAATTTTCTTTGACAAGGCATAAAAAGTTTACAAAATAAGAGAAATTTCTTGTAGTTTGCAGAAAGGAAAATTCATAAGAATTATAGAAAATAAGAGAGAGCCCTTTGGTTTGGAAAGGAAAATCTTGTTTTTTTACAGAAATTTATTGTGTTTCTTTAAAAAAAACATCTAGGAATTTGGTTTGAAAATTCATAAGAATTATAGAAAATAAGAGAAAATCCTTTGGTTTGGAAAGGAAAATCTGGTTTTTCATAGAAATTTATTGTGTTTCTTGAAAAAATCTAGGAATTTGGTTAGAAAATGCAAATAAAAGTTTTAGAAAATAAGAGAAAATCCTTTGGTTTGGAAAGGAAAATTTTGTTGTTTTTTATAAAAATGTATTATTTTCTGGAAAAATCTAGGAATTTGGTTTGAAAATGCATAAAAAGAAATCCTTTGGTAAGGAAAGGAAAATTTGGTTTTTTCATAAATTTGTTTTTTATAGAAAAAATTTAGGAATTTGGTTTGAAAATGCATAAAAAATCAATTTGTTTTAGTAATTTTTCATAAAATGCCTAAGTTTTAGAGAAAAAAGCATAAAAGTGTATACACTTTTCACAAAAGTGTATTCACTTTTGCTAAAAGTGTATACACTTTTGTGAAAAGTGTATACACTTTTGTGTTGTTTTCAGAAATTTAGGTATTTTTATTAAAAATTATTGAATTATTAAAAAAACAGAATTTTTGTGCATTTTCAAACCAATGGTACAAATTCCTAGGTTTTTATACAGAATTTTATGGATTTTATAGGAGGGGAAGGAAAGGGAAGGAGAAAAAAAGAAAAGGAAAAGGATGAGGGAGGGGATTTCGGTGGCCATATATAGATATAAATATATACTTTGTGGCATGTAAAATAAACGTGCATGTGTGTGTGCTTGAGAAAGAAACCTGTGATGTTTTTTGGGCTCCAGGAAAAAATCAGCCTCTCTGTACAGAGATAGACAAAGAGAAAGTTTTGTTATGCCGCCGAAAAAAGCCGCGACCAAAGCCAAAGCGAAAGCGGGCAATATATTCATGTACGTATGTGTGTATAAATTTAAATGTGTGTGTCTGTGTGATATATACAGCCCTTTTCTGCCAGTCGCGAAAGTCAAAGCCCAAAAAGAAGAGGAGAAGAAA
Organism: Symbiodinium sp. clade A Y106; assembly: GCA_003297005.1. Taxonomy (NCBI): domain Eukaryota; class Dinophyceae; order Suessiales; family Symbiodiniaceae; genus Symbiodinium; species Symbiodinium sp. clade A. The sequence continues at coordinate 43,944 of BGNK01002601.1, read as the reverse complement.
GCACAGGAACCGAAGAAGGACGAGAAGAAAGACGAGGAAGAGGAGGAGGACGAGGAGGAGGACGACGAGGAGGGGAAGAGGAAGAGGACGAGGACGAGGACGAGGACGAGGACAAGGACGAGGACAAGGACGAGGACAAGGACGAGGACGAGGAGGAGGAGGAAGAAGAAGAAGAGGGAGAGGAAGAGGAATTGGATCCGGAGGAGGATAGCCAGGCCAAAAAGAAGAAGCCCTCGCCCAAGGCAAAGGCAACGGCAAAGGCAAAGGCCAAGGCGGATCCCAAGACTAAGGCCAAGCCAGGAAAGCCCAGCAGCTCTTCCACGGCTCCCACGGCGACACCGAAAGGGATACTGAAGAAAAAGAAAACAGAGGCCGAAACCAAAAAAGAAGCCACACCGAAAGCAGGAGCAGGAGCCGAACCCAAAGGCAAAGCGAAAGGTCAAGCAAAGGCCGAAGCAGGCAAAAAACAAGAACAAGAAAAAGGAGGGTGAGGAGCAGGAGGAGGATGAGAACAAGAAGGCGCCGAAAAGGCAAGCCTCGATCTCGGACTGGAGCACGGCACTGGTCAAACACGAACAAGAGGAAGAGGAGCAGGAAGAGCAGAAGGCGGAGGGGGAGAAGGAGAAGTCTGCGAAAAGGGACAGAAGCAAGTCCAACAAATTCAACTTCCTGGTGGCTGCCGGATCTGTGCCTCAGGCGGTGCGGGATACGTTTACTCAGATGACGGGACCGGGAAGCAGAAAACAGAGAACAGACTTCCTGAACAAGGTCATTTTGAGGGACAAGGAGGGCAACCTGTCGCTTGCTGGCACCAAGAGTGCCACCATGTCAGGAAGCCAAAGTGTGTCGAACGAAAGCACATTCAGAATGGACGACAAGGCTTTGGCACAGACATTGTTCATGAGCAAGTTCAACTTGGACGAGGACAAACTAAAACGATGTATCGTGAACGAGGAAGTGGACGTTGTGACACACCAGGGCCAGGTCTACGTCGTCTACGTGAGCTGGAGGTCCTTGAAGTCGAGTTCAGCGGACAGAAGGAGGACCAACATCGAACTTGGGGCAAAAAAGCTGAAGCTGAGTGCTGAGGCAGGCCATGTGCAGGCCCTCATGGGTGGAATCAACTTGGAGTTGCCGACCGAGTTGCCGGATATGCCTAGCAAACCGATGATCGGCGATGGCAGTCCGGATGATGCTGGAACAGGATCAGGATCGGGATCAGGATCAGGAGCACCAGCAGCAGCATCAGAAGGAAAAAACAGACAAATCGATGACGGATACCTTGTGGAAAAAGACGAAGGAGCATGTGGAGCAAGGATTGAACAGCCTGAAGGCATTGCAGACCAAAGTAGAGAAGATGCTGGATAGGATGTCTTCGAATGATTCTTGCTTACCGACGTTGAGGCTTGGACTTGAGTAGGGTGTTATAGTTTTTTGTTCCGATTTGCTATATTGTATGTTTGTTATATATATATATATATAGAAGCCTGTATATACGAAAGCAGACTCGTTTCGTCAGCAAACCCGTTGTGCTGTAAGGAGGGACATCAACGACCGGATTGAAACATCAAGGAGAGAGATGGAGTCCTTGAAGAAGTTCCAGGACAGACCCTTTCGAAAACACACCCCCAAACCTTCCGAAGCCGCCCAAAACTAGAAACGGTAGCAACCCCACACCCCTGTGCCACACAGGAGCTGCCGGCGAAGGACTATCCAGGCGAGGTGACCTTCGTGAAGGTGTCGGAATTTTGCAAGGATCGGGGAAACGTCGTCAAGGCCATCAACGAGGACATTGCAGGAGTGAAAGGCCACTCGCTGCAAGAGCTCAGGAGCAGAAGGATACCACAGGTAAAGAGAGCTGACAGGGCCAGTACAGGAAAGCTCATAAGTTTTTAAAGGACCCAGGACTCGCCTGAAGCAACTTCTGCTTTAGCACACAGCAACCGGTAGGAGAACTTCCGTGTCATATAGCACACAAAGCAACCTGTCGGAGAAAAAAGTGCTCTGTGTGCGGGCATGATGGACTTGCCTCGGTGGCAGGAAACATTGAGCGAGACGACCTTCCGCTTGAAGTTGTACGGAGACTTCTGGGTGCCTCAAGGACGAAACGGAGCACGAGCAGAGCTCTTGCTCCCTCTTCGAGATGCACCGGAGCCAGCTCGTGGATTGGGAGAAGGACCAGGACCAGCAGGACAAGTCCCAGGACAAGGACCAGGAACAGCACTTCCAGCACAAGGACCAGGAACAGCACTTCCAGCAGCAGGACATTTTGCAGGAGCAGGACCAGGAACAGGTGGAGGAATTCCAGCAAATGTTCCGCCCATGCCACCTCTGCCGGCAGACTTCACACCCTATGGAGAGGCGGGAACAAGGGCCTGGACATTGTATCAGGATCTGCGAACCTAGGCTAAAATTTGGTAGTTTTGGTGAACACCCTATATATCTAAGACCCTGCACCCTAAAGTCCTGTGCGATTGTGACATTCTCAGGTACAGTTTTCGCGGACTTGGATTTCAACAGGATCCTGCACCATGCAAGGACCACCCACAAGCTGCCGGACGTGGAGAGACTTGATCAAACAAGGATATGTATGCGGTTTTTTTGTACCTTGAAAAATCAAAACGCCTCTCAGCCAAGGAAGGAAAGACTCCACAATCAGCACCACCGCGATCAGCGGCAGGAACTACCGGATCTTGGGAACAAGGGACTCAAGATGGTCCTCCTGTTGGTTTGCCCGCATTTTGTCAAGGAGAAGGGGTTGGCGAATGATAGCAAGTGTGGGAAACTCTTGGAGGCCATGTGTATTGGCCTCCTGGACGAAACACTTAGGCCTCGGTGGAGGCCTTTACGATGAGCTCTTGATATACATTAAAACAGTCACAACATGACATCGTTCTCCTTCAAGAGACGAAGTGGCGGTTTGAGTGGACATGGGAAGATACCACCCATTACTTCGTCCACTCAGGCTCCCCGGCCAAGGACCACTGCCAAGGAGGCCTCCTCACTGTGATTTCGAAATGCATTGTGGAGCCGGGTTCCTTGAGGTTCATCTCAGCTCTTGAGGGGCGTGTCCTACGTATACAGTTCAAACATGGCCCTAGACAGGTAGACGTCATCAACTATTACCAACATACCTGGAGACCCACCAAGCAGGTACAGGCGCTACGCCACAAAGCCCTCCATGCGCTATAATCCAGCAGGCCCAAGCAGTCCCCCTGCGCAGTCGTTTTCCCATTGGCGGAGACTTCAACACGCATCTCACTGATCAACCCCCACACACCGGCCCTAACCTGTTGCGCAAAACAGAACACTGCCGAACTGTTCCATATCTTCCCCCTTCCCGTGATCGGAGTCTCATCTCCATCAACAACAATCGGAACAACTTTCTCCAATTCATCCAAAGTCAGGTCCTTGAGCGGGTGGCCTTTCCATTGGTCCAGGTTCCTCGCTTTCCTCCAAAATCGCCCTAAGTCCCCTACTTTTCCACGTTCCAAGTCCCCAGGTTCTCCTGAATAGCATTTCCTGAACACATTCGGATACTTCTCCCAGATTCCAGCAAAAACCTCATGCGGCAAGGACACAGAATAAGCATGATCCTCTTCCTGCTCTTCCTGGTCCGTCCGAATGTCCTGGCTCTTGTCCTTTCCCAGTGTGATCCTAGCTCCCAATTTCAAACGAGGCATGTTCTTCACCAGCCTCATGATGTCCCTGTTCAGGTTGTTGGCCTCAGCTAGATCCACTATCTGATGTTTACTTACATATCTATATATAAGGTTTCAAGGATTCACAATATACATATATATAATACATATGAAACATTTCATCCTATACAGTGGCACAAAACTGTGCAACATCTTCTAAGACATTCTAAGATCGGGAAGGCCGATTTGCATGCCGTCCGGCAGTTCCAGCCGATTCCAGCCTGACCAATCTCGTCGAAATCCTTGATCCTCGAAGTCCTTGCATCCAACACTGCCAGCTCGGCTATCTTCTGAATCTGCATTGTGCTCAAGTGCCCCCAAGCAAACTGCTCCAGCAACCACGTTCTCAGTCCAGATCCAGTTTCCTCTTTCTTCAGAGTGCAATCTCCTCCGTGGAGGCCAGATGACTTCAGCCTCCTTTTCTTGGCAGGAGGCTCGCATGCCATGATTCGTGCACACAGGGGCGCACAAAAATTGAAATCCTGTGTACAAAGGGTGTGCTTCTGTCCTTTTTTCGAGCCGGCAAATACAACCCTATATACACACAATCCTGCATCTAGATACTGTCCTGATCACACAACCTACACACAAAACGGGCCATCCAGCCCAGATCCTCTGCAGTATGCATCCTCGCGCAGAGAAACACACGGTCCACACCGCTTCTTTTTTCGCACTGCCGTTTGCTCTGCACATGTGATTCGGAAGTCTTGCTCCGTCCTTTGTGTGAGACAAAACAAAACTTCAAAGCACACAATTGTTCCAAAGAACTGCCCATCCAGGCACAAAGAAACGCTGCATGTGACGGCGATTATCTATCCAGTTCCTCTCTGCACCTTTCGGTGCTGCACCTATCTATATACAGTTCCTGGAAGGCCATCCAGCCCAGTTCCTCATCCTGTACACATCCATCAAATCCGGCAATGGGTTTTGTTGAAAAAGTTTCGGGTCCTGAACCTCCCCGCTCAACTCGTAAAAGAGCCACGGAGCGTAGTGTGTGAGCGCGGTGCTTGATGGCTTGATGCGCGTCTCTGGTCCAATCCATCTACCCCTACACCAAGCACTCCCGAACTTCTCAACTCGTCGTAGCGCACTTGGGCTAGGGGGCTGAAGACCGGAGTACTTCCCGGACTTGGGACCGGGAGGGCCGTGTGCTCTGGCTTGAATGTGCTCGGGTGGCTTGTGTGCGTGCGCCGTCTTACTCGAGGTGAGAAGGGTTGAGGCTCGGTTGAGGGTCTGAATGCAAGATCCGCAGTACTGCTCGGAGCGGTGTGATGACATGAAGGAAGTTGAGCCCGCAGCAACCTGAAGGCTTGCAGAAGATGCTGAGGCTGTAGTCCTCGTGGGCAGGATGTAATCATACTCGTCGTCCAGTGACCTGTCCGAGGAAAGCGCCCAGCTGTAAGGAGGTCCGCTGGGTGAAGTGCACTGATGCAAGTCTGCAGCAACGTTTCACGGATGCTGCCTTGAGCAGCTGCTGCATGCTGCTGCCGTCCTGTTGGCCGGGCGCCGGTGTCTGCGATGCGAGGGTGGCCACACCCAGGCGTGACGTTGATGGGTCCGGCACCGCATCATAGTGGGAATAAACCATGGGGTGCGATTGCAACGCCCCTGCCGAGAGTGGTGACAGTCTACATCAGGGAGGCGTGGGTGCAACCTTAACGTCGGTGGCCTGTGGCGGTGGCCTGGCGGATGTTGTAGGCGTGACGGCCGGGCAAAGCTCCTGCAGTTGAGGTGGCTGGGGTTTACGGGAGTGTACATAGGAGCTCTTCCACAATCCCAAACAGACCCTCGCATCGCCTGTGGCGGTGTTCCCGCCCCATCTACCAGGATCTACCAGCGACCCCTCCATGAGACGCTCTTTGGCATCGGCCACCAGATGAATCCTAAGAAGCATCTGCGCCTCCGTGAAGGGCGGAGTGGTCGGGGCTCGGGGCTCATCATCATCACCCAAGTGCAGAGTGACTGGTATCAGACGGCTGGCCGCGATCTCTGCCTCCTCGATCTCTGACACAAGTGGCTGAATCGACTGCACGTGGTCGGTGGCCGGCCTCGAACTAGCGGTGTCGGTAGTCTCGGGCCTCCTTCACGGATGCGTGACAGATGCGGGCAGGGGTACCTAAACCTGTATCGGGAATCCGTGGGAGCGGCGGGTAAACCCTGAAGCGGGTGAGTGGCAAGGCGTACAACCGAAGGTGGCCTACTATGGTCTGGGCTTACGGGCTCCTCGGCTGATCTGGGCCCGCCGGCAGCGGGCGTGCAGCACCTGCGGTACCTGGAGCTTGCATGCTTGTGTTGGGGCGAGGGGCAGGCTGCAGGCAGTGCGGCGGGGGGGGTTCGCACCGGACCCGATGTGATTGGCGGAGGGGCTTGACATGGCTCAGGCTACGAGTCCACATATCCTGTGGATTTTGCATGTGTGCCATGGCATGCTTGCTGTGGCATGCAGGCTTCAAGGTCACCTCACTCTGTGATCGGGTGCCGGGCCGATCAGCTACCTTAGTCCAGGGAATGAAGGTCCACGCGGCGCGCCATCTCCAGGGAGCCAGAAGCAACACCGAGCGATGGAGCTCCGGTGGTTGCATTTGCCGAGAGCCCGAGCATGTCGTCGAGCATCAGCTTGCGTGAGTAGAGGGGGCTGTGGGGTCGACGCCAACAGTGCAGAGGGAAACCGTAGGCCCTTAAGTCTGATGTTGCAGTTGAGGCACTTGCGTTCGCTTTCGCCAGGGCCGTCCAGCCAGAGCTGAGCTGCAGTATGCTGCAGTCTGATGATGAGGCTTACTAGCAGAAGGATTCGAGTCATCCGGCATGTTGCCCAGCTTAGCCAAAGGTACATGAACCACCAGGTCTGAGGTCAGCAGCGCGGGCGAGCAAGGAGGCAGAAATGGCGAACGACACCCAGAATCCCTGAAAGAGGGGGACGGGCGCAGCCAAACCCGAGGGGGAAAAGGGGGACACACACACGCAACCCAGCCCGGGCACACGAAAAAGGCTCGGGCCCAGACGGTTTGGTGGTGGTGGTGGTGGTGGCGGCGGCCATCGTGGTGGTGGCGGCCATCGTGGTGGTGGTGGTTGTCGTGGTGATGTAGCGCTCGTTGTGCTCGTGTGCCCAGTTGCCCTCTGGTCGTTGATAGGCAGGCATGGACAAGTTAATTTCAACCCACTGAGTTTTTGATCATAACCAGCAACGGGGGTGCTTGAAGCGTGGACAGAACTGCACTTCCAACAACGACATGATAGGGGAGTAGTGGCGGATTGGTAAATTCCTGGTTGTCTTGATGCCCACGGACATTATTATGGCTTCCTCCGACCAGGGCTAGCCTTCCTCTAATCACTTTGGCCATCTGGCAGCTATCGTCTGTGGGCAGTCTCGCAGCGACGGCGCAGGAACGGGTCCGGCGACTGATTTCAACCGAGATGCGTGAAAGAATTCACCGGTTTTGTCGTTCAGATACTTCCAGCCACCGATGAGGTTCCAGTTCATGAGTAAGGGAACGTCCAGTGCCAAGGCCTTTGCATGGAAGTGGACAGCACAAGCACCAAGCCGTCATGTCATGTTTAGGCATCACGCCTGTACAGACCTCTGATAGCCCGCAAAGCAAAAGCATCACGCCTGAGTGGTCACGCGAGGCGAGGCGTCATGAACCTGTGGAACGAAAAGAAACTTGCTTTGTCTGACATAGGAGAAGAATTCCGGCTGGCTCAGGAATCTTGTTTGGACGATCTTGCCCTCACAACTCGCGGGAATGCTGCAAGCTTTGCGATCCTGCTTGTCCTTCGTGGCAACAAGCACGCCAGTCATTCCAAGCTCACCACACATAACCTGCAATGCTTCCTTGACGAAGGTCCAGTTCTTTGCGAATGAAGACCAACCAACGCAATCGTTTCGAACGTCTTGGTCTGAACCGGAAAATGTGAAGTCATACTTGTTTGCGATCTTAGGTTGTGGGGGAGGCAATGAAAAGTCCGACTGGGACATCAGAAGCAGCTTCACTGATGGAGGAAAGATCTTCTCTGGCTCGCGTACCATGTGCAAGAAGCCGGGGAAAAGACCCACATATTCATCTATGGGGAACTTCCCCGAGAAGGGATTGGGAGGTGGCTGCGGGTAGTCCTCAAAGCTACTGATACCCAGAAACAAGATCTCATTCTTGTACTGTTTGTAAAGGTCCTTTTGGTGACGAGACCGGAATGGTGATCTAACCAGTATAATGTTGACAAGCTGACCACGTTCGTTCCGCACTGGTTGAAAAGGATATTCTTTAATTAGCCTCTTGTATGCAGGGTGAAGCTCTGCTGACAGCGCAGAGCCAGGCTGAGCAGCATCTGAAGCTCGTGGTGGGATAGGCGTCGATGCAGCCGTCGGGGTAGCAGGCGCCTGGCCTGTCCTCAACCTCTCATTTGAGAGTTGGTTTTCGTGGCTGCTTGCCCTAGCGACCTTCTCATCCATGTTGATGCTGGTTATCTTGGAAAGCTGCGGGCGCCCCCTCAAGCTTTGGACAATCATCTGCGCATGAGTGTCGCTGCTCGACCTCACCAACGCCACCAAACAAGAACTCGGCACGACCATCCTCAAAACACCAGACATGCTAGAAAGATACAGAGACTTGTCTCCATGCCTAGGCACGGAAGTGTGGATGTCTTGGCCATCGCGGGATGCACCTCATACTTGGTGGCGACGCTGTCTTTCAGCGGGAAAGCAGCAGGCCACAGCTGCCACACCAAGAATGCCTCAGCCGCATGCAAGTCTATGTAATGCGTCAGCAACGACTGCCGCTTCTGTCTTTCGCTGGGGTGCTGTTGGCAACACCAAAAGCAGGCATATCACTGCACAAGGGTGCAGTTGCAGCAGTGCTCGTCGGCATTTCCGCGACGTCAGCGCATAGTACACTCGACTTAACATGACTTGTAAGCATCCATTTCGCAAGGCATGTGCTCTGAAACAAAAGCAGCGGGGCCGGGCAGTTAATTCGCGCGGGTCCATGATGGCCAACTTTTCGAAGCCCACATCCTCCCAGCCGGCCCGGCCGACCAAGTAGTCCGCTTTTGTAACTCTCGCAAAACCGTAGAGTGCAGCTTCCTTCAGATGCTCATCAGAAAGTGGTTCCCGACGTGTTCGCTTGACAGCCCCCCACCCCCATCCCCCCGTTCCCCATCCCACCTGGACCGCTCTTCCACACCCCCGCCATGCACTTCAATTCCGCTGCCCCAGTCCGCACCAGTCAGACACTGGCACTGCTACGTGGCCCTGACTGCCCCACTGCTAAGTCAGACTTAACTCACAGCCCCACTTCGGCTTTTGTGACCTGAGGACGAATAGTTCAGACAGACAAGCTGCACAACTGTAAACATATGGAATCCTGCCAAACCACTTGGTGGTTCTGGGCTCCAACTTCTGTGAGACTTGATAATGTTCTACTTCCCACAGAGCACTTGCTCTTCGATGTGGGGGCTGAAGCCGGGACATGTCTGACCCTGAAGCATACCAGGCCTAAACTCGAAAACCCTGAAGCCATACCCATACTAGTATCTTGATGCCGAAATCCTGAAATCTACAAAACCCGGAATCCTAAATCTTCACATGCAACAAAAATCGAACGAGAGGTCTGGTCTTCCGGTCTCTCAACACTTTGGCATCCCAGGGAGATTTCTGGGAATAGACTAGAGTGCCTAGGGTTGTGTTCAGGGGGAACCTGTGAATACGCATTCATGCCGCTTGCAAGAGCCTATAAGCCCGGTTGACTCGAAGTCACTGGATCCGCTTTGAACTTGAAGCCGAAGACCTCGTAACTGGGTTCTTGTTTCTTTGGTGCTCTTGTCCATGCTGTAGCACAAAATGTGCTCAATCTGGAGCTGCCGACCAAGGGTTTAACTTTCACACAGAACTCCGACTCCAACCTCGCGTGACGAGTCGGAGTCGCAGATGCGAACAAAGAGCGGACGTCGTGACATCCGAGACCAGCACGGCAGCTCTGCTCGGCCGGCTTGGCGGCATAGCCTGCGGTCACCAACCAGCACGTAGCACGCTCACAAAACCTTGGCTCAGCCCCCGGCTTGGAGAACTCTGTGTGGCTGAAGATCATCGGCCTGGGAGGAAGCTTGTGATGCTACCACTTCATGTAGAACTCCGGACATTTTGGGACGCGCGCTCCCCGGCATAGTTCCTGTCAAGAATAGCCAGACACGTCGACACTTCGAGCAACGTCAACAGGAATGAAAGCATCTCTCGGGAATATGCGTGCTTGCCGATCACCCTGCAGCGCAATGATGCGAGCCTGAATCGCACTCGGGTGTCCGAAAACCTGCAAGGCAGCTTTGGTTCTGGCTTCAGGCCTCACGCCCTGCAGGTGGTGACAACCCTGAGGCACTCGCACTTCCCGACCTGTGCCGAACTGATTAGTAAGAAGTAAGCATCCTCTGGAGTCACTAGAATCAAGCACGCAGCACATGCCTCTCTCATCAGCTTCTGGCACGTGGAAAGTCTCATAGAACTTAGGCCTCTTCACCTTTCATGTAGCAATGCCCGGCTGCCAGACTCTGGCACGGCAAGGACCACATTCTTAATGGCTGCTGCCTTCCGGACGATCTTAGCGCGCACCTCCGCGTTCAGCTCCTGATGGCATGGCAGTTGTGGGGTATGGAGGAGCTGGTGCAACCCAAGCCCATCGAACAGTGGAAGTCTTCATGTTGGGAACTTATCTTTAGGCCATGCGTACTGGGACCAACTCATAGCAGACGAGCCAGATTAGACCGCACAGCCTTCAAAACACAGACACTGACCGCAAACAACGAATATGCACAGGCGATGCCATGATTTCCCATATCAAGCATGCAGGGGGACACCGACCTGGGAGCCGGAGGATTATCGGGGTAAGCCTGGTGCCCAGTCAGCTGGCGTCTTGAAACGGCTCCGGTTGAAAGAGTATTCTGATCACAACGGATAAGCCACGCTAGGATGCCTTATCCGTCCGTGGCTCTTCCGCTTCAACCGCTCCTTGACAGGCTTGGGAAGGGAGCCCAGTTTGGTGTCGAGACCGTCCCCGCGGATGTGCCTGATGACCTCGCGTCGGATGCGTGCCATTGCGATGACCCTGTCGCTGTGCGTATAGAAGTCTGCACCACCTTCCACTGATTGCGGGACAGCGCCGCCTGCTACTTTGTCGCAGCTGCGAAAGCACAGAATTCAGCAGCAAGGCAACACGAGTAACTAATCTTCCGGGCCTTCCAGAGCTCACAGTCCGGACGGACTCGCTCGCGAAGACTGCTTTCACAAACTCGATGAAGCACCGGCGATTCTAGCCTCCAGGGTCACACCCATGCTGGAGCACGAGCACGCGTCATCAGGTGAGACTCACTCAGATTGGTTCGAACCGAGATTCGAACAAAAGGGCATCTCCACTGCCAACGAGCAGTTGGTCTAGATGCTCGCGACTCGTCCCGGTGGCGAGAACTTGGCTAGCGGATGCAGAATTCAAGTCAGGCAATTCGCCAAGCTGTGCTGCAATCTGGGCAGCAAGCATCCAAGCATCGTCTGAATGGCTGCACCAGTTGTGACCAGCCTGTGAGGCAGGCTCAGGTTACCGAGCGATTTCGACCTTTTTCGCGGAAACGAGAACTCTGCTTTTCGCTGTCCTATGCAAACCTAGGTTGGTACTCAATTCAGCCCGTGACATAAGTGTCTTTGGCGGTCGTCTGCTCAATGCCTCCAAATCCTGTGCTATAGGAAACGAAACCATGAAACGGCCACGTAAAAGCATCGGTGGTGCAGTGTCCTTCTGCGTTGCAGGGCTGGCAGTGTCTGTTTCCAGCTGGCTCACAGCCTCAAGGACAGGAGCTAATATGCCGTCTGTCAACCGCCTCCTCCTCCTCCTTGCCCCTTGGGCCCCACACATCGTGGACATCTCCACCAAGATCCCACACGGGAAACCCCAGGCCCTGAGGAAAGGGATCTCTCAATCAAATCCCGTTGTCTGTGGGCTAGCATAAAGGGCCTTGTGATCTGGGTAGTCCAGTGTTTTGCACGTGAAAGAGACGGGGATGGGATCCTGCAAAAGGCTGTAAACCTCACGGTGCTCACGTCTGGAATGCAGAAGGCCCGGACACGTGGAACGGAGCCTCGGCGTGCACATACACCGAATGAACAGCTGTGCCATTGCATGTAGCAGCAGGCCAGCACACACACTGCAAATTGTGCGCATGCCGCGTGGGCCGAGGACCGTCTTGAGGCTTCAGAGAGGAAGCGAGAAAGGGAGAAAAAGAAAACGAGGGAGAGAGATAGAAAGTATGTGCGCGTGTGAGCAGCAGGGCTAGTCCCGGGAAGGCCGTCCCTCAGAGACACTTGAACAGCAAGCTCGGAATCGACGATTTAGGCTTTCAGATAAAGGGTAAGATGCACTTGCTGGAGGAAGGACGTCGTAAATAAAGTCGAAATGTCGCAAAAATGAATGAGTGCAAGCCATACGGATCGTGTCGCTATGGACGGGACGTGCATTTCATAGCAGGAAGGCAGTAACTTCGCAGGTGTTTTGCAATTACAGTGACTGTTCCTTGTTGCTGGAAGCCCTGGAAAGTTGGAGCATGGAACAATTAACTTGAAATGCCTTCTTTATGGAGCACCTCAACCCGACATGTCCCTGCACACACCTGACTTGTAAGTCAATGGTTTCTATAAGGCCTTTGCAAACAGTTAACTTGCACATTAACATGCCCCGGCAAACGATTAAAGACCTCTGGGGCCGGACCAACGAAGAACGAAAAAAACAAACCAATAAGCGATAATCGGAATGTTAATGCTTATATATGCTACAAAACGGAATACGAATACAAAAAAAGGGATAATTACTAACACGGACTAGTGGAAACCACCAAGAGGAAGAATTACCAATATTAATAAAGGGCTGGGATCGAGCGATCCGTGAGCAGGGTCTGCATAGCCTGTGCCCCAGTGCAGACAACTGCACGATTGTAGTGCGGCATTCCGGGTGCGCCGCCATCTCCCGGCTGGCATCGTCGGCTTCGATCCGCGCGTGCGAGCGCACGCCGACGGATTCGATCGGCGCGCAGCTCTGGCTCGCTTCCTGCTGCGAAGGACCTCAAGCTCCTCGGAGCTCACCATTCGAGGCCGCTGTTTCGGGAGTTGTGGCCGTCTCTTATGGGACGTGGAGGCAAGACTAAAGAATGGCAAGGCCATACGGAGTACCATGGCTCCTCACAGGGCCGGCAGCCATCCTCACGCTGGTGGCCTGGTGCATGGGCTTCACCCAAAGCTCAGGCCAAGGCAGTGGCCTCTCCGCGATACGATGCGGGTACTCGCAGTACACACAAGCAACAAGTGCCATGGCAGGCATCGGAGCCTTCGAGTACGCCAAGCACCTCGGTTATGGGTGCGATACAGACGGCGCTTTCGACCACTCGTCAAGCCGATGTTCGTATCCGGAAGTTGCAGGAGGAGAAGGCAGCGAAGGATGCTGCCTGGCAAGCTTACGTTGCCAAGATGCAGAGGAACTTCGCCAAGCAGAAGAAAGAATACAATTCGGATTTGGTCAGGATCGAGAAATCCCTGGAGGAGACGATGGCGGCCGGTGGGGCTGCGGCGGCTCGTGTCCAGGAGCTCGTTCTACGGGGCGCCGAGGCTTTGGAACCAGCGGCTATCGAGCCTCCACAGGGCATGGAATGGGACGCCATCGTTGCTGGCAGTGGCGAGGAGGAGACAGGGTTTTCGCTTCTGCACTGCGGGTGACACAGAATGCGCATCCCGACAGTGTGCTTCGACGAGACCTGGCGGCTGCTCTCCGGACGCCGGAAAGAGGGGGCCGGGCGATACCTCGGACGCCTTTGCCATCAGAGGCGCTACAGAAGCCTGCTGGAGCCCCCTCAGCGATGATCGATGCTGCAGCCCTGCCGCGGTTTGGCGCTCGGCCAGCGGAACCACAGTACACGACCGGCCCGCTCAAGGATCCATACATGCCATCGCCTGGTTACCCACTTGGGACGAGTGCTTCGCCAGGTCCACCGTTGTCGATGTTCAGTACCACAGGTCTGGTGGCTGGGGCTCAGGCGGTGCCTTTATGTCCGAGACCAGCGGAGGCGAAGGACGACCTGGCCTCCCGGCGCAATCAGTTCCTCCTGGTCTTGGAGCCGTACCGGATGGCGGTTTGGGTGCAGGCGATGCGCCCCCTGCGGAAGTTATGGGCCAAGCCCCACAGTGCGATTTCGCGGTGCTTTCCCTCGCGCGGATGGAGAGGCGACTTTGTTGCCTGGCTCTGCGGATACTGCTGGAAGCAGACAGATCGACATTTTGGAGGACGACGACGAGGTCAATCAGGAGGTCATGTGATTTTTGCATTTGAGTCGGAGGAGCGAGGGCTTTTGGGTCGCCGGGATGGCGAGCTGGGAGGATCCTGCGCGTCTCGAGCTTCACTGGGGAAGCTCGGCGCTGCTAATATTTCCTCTCGGTGATCGCCCTCGCGGTGACACACTGGCTCTGGCAGACTTTAGACTCGTGCTGGGCTTTCGTCCTGTACATGGCCTGATTGGGCCTTTGTACAGGTTTCCTCTTGCGGCACTCACTGCTGCCCCTCGGATGATCGTTCGAATTCGTCGTGTGGGTCACGGTGTGGGATTGCACTATTGGGTTTGTAGTGTGGGTCATACCGGTGCCCTGTCCTCCTGCGATGGGAGTTTTTGTTGTCTACTTCCAATGCCGTTCCTGGCGAGCCACAAGCCGACGTCCTCAAGGAGGTACGCTCAGCTCTTGCCTTTCTGCGGCACGACTTCGCACGTACTGTCATTGAGTCATACCGACCCAGCCGCGAGGCGAAGGGTGAGGCTGTAGTTGTGATGGACTTTCGTGCTGTCGGAGGGCCGACTTATGCCAGGCACCTTTGCATTGCGGGCATGTATGATGATCTTCGGCATGAAGCCCGTGTCCAGGGTCTTGTGGACTTCGTCGAGGTCTTTCTTTTTGGATCGGATACGCCTCTGGGACCGGGTTGTCAGTTCAGGGCTTTGCATGGCGGAGTCGTGCAGTTTGTGGGAGGTAGGCTGTCGACCCGTTTGGCATGGCTCCCTGCAGGAAAAGCTTAATGACCGACATACCTGGTTTGCCTGCCCGTGTAATCACATCCTTCCGTATGCGGATACTCTCCTTCTCAATGAGCACAGTTTTTCGATTTTTGAGGGGACGGACCCTACCGTTCGGCCGGACGTCGATGACATTGCAGTGCGTATGCATCAGAGGCCGGAGCGCCTTACGATTGCCTGGCCGTCGAGGGATCTGTTACAGGACGTTGAAGTCGATGGCAGGATCTGTGTCAGGTGCGCAGCGGTGCAGCTTGCTCCTCCTCCTGTTGAGGCGGTTGACGCCGGCATATTCATCTTTGTTGATGCTCGGCAGGTTGGGCACCCGCCGGTTTTTACATGGGTCCATGGTGGCCCAGTGGCCCTGTGAATCTTGCTTATAGCGCGCATTGCTGGGATTGCGCGAGTCCCTCAGGGTTTTCACCTGGCGGTTGTTGCTTCTTCGGGCGAGGTACATGACAACCTTGTCTCTGCGGAAAGCGGTGACACTGTCCGCTTTGGTTTCCTGCCTGAGGGGGCATCTAGCCCAGAGCCGGATACTACGGATGGGGACAGCTCCGAGGAGTTGTCAGCAAGCGGGAGTGGGGATGATAGCTCCACTCGTTTGCCCGCAAGCTCGGAGCCTGCGGGCTCTGAGGCTGAGCCGCGCTCCATCAACGATGTGGCTTCTGTGGAGCCTGAGCATTCTGCCGTGCCGGTCGATGCAGTCAATGTTCTTCCTGCTAGCCCTGCAGAAGCTGCTGGTCCCTGGCATGAGCATGGAGGCTCTGATTGTGACGTCGAGTCTGACCCGTTTGGGCGATTGTGCGCCAGAGCGGGTTGAGCTTCAGCTGCACGGGGATGAAGATATCCTTGAGGTCTGCAGTCTGGTTACGGATGCCCGTGTACGTGAGCATTTTATCTTCTCTGGCCGGAAATTCGCCCTGCCTCACCGCAGCCGGACCGTCGATGGGGTACCTTGTGCTTGCTTGGCCGGCATGGGCTCAGGAAGAGGCTCTTGCATGTTGTGATTGCAGGCTGCTTGATGGACGTCTGTTCTCTATGGATGTGCCTCGATCTGCGACCAAGGCGCAGCTGTGCCATCTGGCGGGCATTGTGGACCTGGCCTCTGTATCACTCTTTGCCTATGGAGACCCCTTCCCGCTGGGGGATGCAGGGGAGGTTGAGTATGTTTCAGCTGGCACTCTGCTCTTCCTCCCCTCTGCTGCTCGACCGACACCGGTGAGGAGTTTGGAGCAGTTGCTGGAGGCGCCGGGAGCATGGGCCGACTCCCCGCTTTATCCTTCTGGGCCGGAAGGCCTTCATTTCTGTTGTGTCTTGGATGGTGCTGCGCGTTGCATCACGATTCCGCAGATGTCAGAAGCTTCGGTCGTGCTGGCGGCGGCTAGAGCATTCTGGTTTGATGTTGAGGCGTTTGGGTTCCAGCTCCCGCAGCCGCGGGTCCTGGACGCAGCCGTACGAAGATACTTGTGCCAGGATGTGCGCATCCTACACATGTGCGGGATGCACGTGAAACCTATGGGAACACGACGTTGTGCATCGTAGACTGTCGCTCCATGCTGCAGGGCTGGAGCGTTGTTGCGGCCCGTGGGGGGCGTGTTCGCCACTCAGAGCTTGTCACTGAGCTGGGCTTCTTTACTCCAGAAGGCTGGCAGGTGCAGCTTGATAACGTGGAGGTCCATGAGGACTGGGTACTTGTGTTCCCGGGCCTTGTTATCCTTGCCTCATTTGCGCCCATGACGACCGAGGATGAAGTGGTGCACTCACCACGCGCAGACATGTGTGCTTGTCGGTCTGATTCTTCCTCTCTGCCCGACGGTAGGGAGGATGTTGCGGATGCTGCGCCCACCTCGTTACGGGCGCCGGGTTCGGGCGTGACCTGCCACGCTCTCGCAGCCGCTCGCCGACGACTGGTCGGGGTCGCATCTGCCGCGAGCGGTCCCAGTCCCCTCTTGCTCTGGTGGGTCTCCGCACTTTAGTTGTGCCACCTCTGCCCAGGCTTCTTGCACTACGCTTGCCAATACGGGAGCCGCTTGGACAGACCAGGCTGCCCTCTTCGGTGCCATCGTTGTCGGGGCGCTGTCCTTGATCCTTGCAGTTGGATGGTACACAGGTCATCATGCAGTGTGGGTCTCTGATCTTGTCATCGGCGCCGCGTGCGCGGCTTGCGCAAGAAGTGCTTTCAGCATGGCTCTGCTGAGGCTTTCCCCTATAGGATGTTGCTGTGTTGCTAATCGATTGGTTGGCATAGGTGCCTTCCTGTGGTTTGCGCTCCGCCCCCTCTGGCGCAGCAGACGCTGTAAGCTGTTGACCGAGCCGCCTGTGGTATTCATGTGGCAACAGAGTGTTTTCGATGACTTGCGGCGGCTAGCGGATGAAATGGGTCTTCCGTGGCCCTACCTGCGTTCAGTTGAAGTTCATGGCCTCCCTTATGATGCTCCTGAGTTGCACCTGCATGTCGGCGCTGGGATCCCTACGGCAATGCATTTTGCGGTGTGGGTTCCTGGCTACCAGGCCGAGCAGATCACTGTAACGGGTATCGTGCCCACGGATACCGATAGCCTGCTCGCTTTGGTGCAGTTGCACAGGGACCAAGTGCAGTCTGAGCGATTCCCGATTCTACTTGCTGTCATTCCTCAGCCATGTCCGGCGTGGGGATTGCTGGTTGCTGCCCCGGCTTGGGCACCAAGCTTTCCGTTGGCGGTTTTTGACCTTTGGCGATTGACGGGCGTATCTTCGCCCTTCAGGTGCCTCTTGTGGCTCCTGTTTACTTTCTGCTGCAAATCGCGCAGGTGCCGCCGGGCATGGATGTCAATGTGCTCACTGGGTTTGATGTCACTCCGTTGCCCCTTGGTCGGGAGCTGCGCATTCTGCAAGGGCAAACTTTGACCTTTGTACCTGCGAACATGCTTCCGCCTCCGGTTGGTACGCTTGACAATATGGCTCTGTCTGCACAAGGCTGGGGCCCGGGTCCTGCGTACCCTGTGGCGAATTCTGGGGCGTGCTATGGATTGTCGACCGAAGGCAACCAGCGCCGATTCGTCCATGTTCCCAGTCGGCCTTGGTCTTTTCGCAGAGGCATTGCGGATGAGTGTGCTATCCCTGAACATCTGTGTGTCATCTCTGCTTCCCGGCCTCCGGTGCTGGATTGCTTGATGTTTGGCTTTCCTTGCCGAACGGTTTTGGCTGTTATGCGTTCTAGGGCTGAGCTT
Organism: Symbiodinium sp. clade A Y106; assembly: GCA_003297005.1. Lineage (NCBI taxonomy): Eukaryota > Dinophyceae > Suessiales > Symbiodiniaceae > Symbiodinium > Symbiodinium sp. clade A. The sequence continues at coordinate 25,955 of BGNK01002601.1, read as the reverse complement.
GGGGATGATTGGGCACCTGTGTCCGTCGACTGTCGTGCTATTCTTCAAGGATGGACGGCTTGGCCGACGCAGGGCGGAAGGATTGGTCTTCATGCCCTAGAACATGATCTTGGTGAGTTTGCGCCTCTTTTCTGGCGCCTTGTCATCATTGGCCCGCGGCCTGTCAATGGATGGCGCTTGGTTGCCCCGGCTGAGGTGCTCGTACGTTGCCATTTACGACATGATGCCGGTGGCGAGGTTGACCGGACATGGGATCCGCCGATCCAGACACAGAGGTAACCGCAGCGGCGCCCACAGCATCAGAGGCGGAAGGGGGAGCCGGAGACGGGCCAGGGCCGGGAAGACTGCCGGGCAACTGAGAAGTGCGGGCCCCACAGACGGGCCGCAGCCACAGCTCCTCCCCGGATTTGGTGAGAAACGGTCTGGCGCGAAGACACGGCGGCGCGCACCCTGGACACGCTCTGATGAAGAGTCCTCGGATCAGCGTGAGGAGGTGTCTGCCGATGACTTGATTGGTAGCTTCGTTGGGGTTCTTCGGCCCGGCTCCGGAGCGTCCCGCCCTGGCTTCTGAGACCAATGTTGAGGTGTGTCAGTCGAGTAGTTAAGTGGAAGCAAGTGCAGGCTTTGGCCGGCTTGGTTATCACCTCTATCCTCCTGCACCTTCGTGTCTCGTACATGCCACATTTTGGCTGCTTATGGTGGTTCGGACCGCTCTTCTGGGTGCCTTGGTGCAGCCATGGACTGCTCCTCTGCGCTGGGGCCCCTGTCATGTCATTATTGGCTGGCGTTTGGATGGCAAGTGTCCTTGCCGCACCGTGTCCATCCTGATTGTCCTCATATATGTGCTTTGCCAGCGGCGGTAGGGTCCGCGCCGCCTGGTTGTCTGAGCATGACCCCTGCAGAGATTGCTGCTGCCTTTACAGTAGGCGGGGCGTGTGTCGACGTAGAGTACGGCCAGGTGGTGGAATGAATGCTGGTGTTGGTGCTCGTGATGCAATGCTGCTCCAGGGGCCTCTCTCACTGTCGAGGACATTGAGGCTCTCGGCCGGCGAGTCACTCTGTTGGAGGACAGTCTTCGACATAGTGGTGGGTACCCAATGTACCTCTCTGTCACCCTGCTGGAGGCTCTGGAGGAGCATTATTGTGCTGCGGGCCTGGAGCCTTCGGTCGGTGGTGGTCAAGCGCCCCCTGCTGTGGCGCGAGTGTTGGGAAGACGGGTGTTGTGTCTTGCCGATGCCATTCCCGGATGCCTACACGGACCCGAGACGTTCCCGCTTGATGGCAGTGTGAGACGCCCTGCGATCCTGGATTGTGTGCTGGATTTGGCTTTACGTGGTCCGCCCTCAGATGTGCCTGAGGCGTCCCGCTTCGCTGCCTGGGTACAACAGGGTCAGGTTGGTCGTTCGCTGCTGCCGCGGGAGACTCTTGTGAATACGACGGATGGCTCCTTTTTGCCCTCGCACGTCCAGGGCGGGCTGGTCCGTTGTCCTTAGCGTCACGGATCAGTGCGGCGTCCTGCCGGGACAATTCATTGGGTGTCTTTACGGGCCGTTGGGCATCGGATAATGCAGTGGTCAATGCGTCCCTTGGGGAGTCCAACGCCTATTTGGCGGAAACTTGTGGCCTCCAATGGGCTGCTGTTGTTGCGGCCCTCCCTCCTGTTGCTGGCGTTGTTTTTCGGGCAGATAACCAGGCTGCCTTGGCTGGGGTAGCGGGCAAGGCGGACATGTCAGCGCACCCTGCTTGCGTCTGTGCTAGATGTTTCTGCGACCCCATGCGGTCTCCTACCAGCATGTGCATGGGCATGTCGGTGAGGTGGCCAATGAGCTAGCTGATGGGCTGGCCGGGATTGCGAGTCTTGGCCGATGCTCCACTGCTCCCTTTGCGATTGCCCTCGAACGATGGCTTGCGGAAAATGCACTTGCGGCACGTTGGTTGCCGCATGTTTGCTTGACGCGTGTGCATCCAGAAGCCTTACCCGAGCTGCGTCAAGGTGTTCTTTCCTGGCCTCTTCAAGCTCCGCCTGATCGGCTTCCGGCTGAGCTCTCCATTGCCCCCTTCATGCGGCCTCTGCAGCAGCCCTCTACACAAGCGCATACGGTGTCCCGGTTGTGCAACTGGACAGCGGTAACTTTCAATGCGCTGTCGCTGCTTTCTGCTGATGTGGCGACTCCGGATGGGGTAGAGGAAGGCACTGGGCTTTACGGCACTGTTGGGCGCATTGCTTTGTTGGAAGCCGCACTTGCAGAAGTGGATGTCTTTATAGCTGGCATTCAGGAAGCCCGAACATATATGGCATGGTGCGAGGAGGCTGTTATACCCGGTATTGTTCGGGGTGCAATGACCGTAAGTGCTATGGCGTTGAGCTGTGGGTTGCCAATGGGCAGACTATGCCTTCGCACACTGCCACGGCGCTCGTCGCCGACACTTGTAGGCTGATTGTCAGGCTTGAGGTCTCCGGCTCTGTGAAGTCATGGCGTTGGTTGCGCACACGCCTCACCGTGCGCACACCGAGCAGACTCGCCGCGAATGGTGGGGCGTCACGCGTGAGATGTGCATGCGACATATGGTGACGCGGCGGACTGGATGTTGCTTTTGGATGGCAATTGCCGTCTCGGCTCCGTCACGTCTGTGAGTGTTGGGGACCTGCACGCAGACGAGGAGGACTTTGCTGCGGCTTTCCTCCATGAGATGCTTCTCTTGCTGCGTTGCTGGGTTCCCAGCACGTTTGCGACACACATGAAAGGCCCAGAAGCTACTCTTGTCATGCGAGGTTCGGGAGAGCTCCATCGTAGTGACTATGTTGGCATTCCGCTCGGTTGGCGTGATGCGCAGGTACAGGCGGTCGTTGATCCTCAGGTGTCTGCAGGCCACGCTAATGCGGATCATTTTGCGGTTGTTGTGCTGTTCCAGGTCAGGCGTGGGTGCACAGGCCTTGGACGGACTCCCAGAGTTGATGCGGCCAACCCCGACAATCATGCACGGGTGCTTGAGATTCTGCACTGCATCGGATTCCGCCGGTGCCTTGGCACGTTTCTGCTACGGATCATGCGGCCTTCTTGTCCGAGTTCCTGTTCCGGGAGCTTGTGGATGTGTTCCCCTTGTGCTCACGACGAATGCGTGCGTCCTTCATTTCAGAGCGCACTGCACGGATGCACAGATACATTGCCCAGCTCCGCCATGCCCTGCGTAATCGTTCCGAGGCACTCCGTCTTGCTTTGTTGAGATGCGCCTTCTTGGCATGGGGCAGTGCTGCTGAGGGTTTCTCCAGTGTTTTCACGGGTCCGTGGCTGCGACAGCTTCGTGCTGCCATTGCCTTGATTGGGTTGGCGGGGAAGGACCTGCGACGCCTTTGTCGGCAGGATAAGCGACAGCATCTTGAACGTTTGACTGACGAGGTTGAGGCTGCGCCCGCACAGGAGACCCAGGTTGCCCTGAAGAGGCTGCTTCGGCCGAAGAAGTTTCGGCGCGGAGGGCCTGCACCTCTGCCTTTCCTTAAAAGCAGTGTCAGGACGGACAGGTTTGCGGCACTTTTAGTCAGGTGCAGGAGGAATGCCGACGACACTTCTCTGAGCTTGAAGGAGGTGTTGAGGTTCTGCCAGCCACGCTTGCACGCGATTGCTCGCAACGGCAAGCGACCTTGTCAGTTCGTGAAGGGCTTTGCTGCGCCTCCCTCCCGGACATGGACCAGCTGCGCACGGTTTTTCGTGATGTCAGCCCTTTCAAAGCAGTTGGACCCGATGGGGTTCCGCCCTCTATTTGTCGTTCCTTTGCGACGCCGCTTGCGGGCGGTGTTCTGGCCACTTGTGATGAAAGTGCTTTGCTTTGGTGCAGAGCCGTTGGGATACAAGGGTGGCACGTTGTATCACATAGCGAAGCCCGGAGCTCCGCGTGGCACTTGCAATTCGGAAAGGGGGGTTCTTGTCCAAAGCACCTTGGAGAAGGTGTTGCACAAGGCACTTCGCCCTGTGGCAGTGCGTCAGATGGAGCGTATGGCGAGGCCCATGCAGATTGGCGAAAGCCACACGATGGGATTTTACTGCACGCGTCTTTTTCTGGATGTGGGGCCCCTACATGCTGATCCCCTAGGCCTAGCTTAACCCCAAGTACCATCCTTTTTTGGGACCCGTAGAAGGAAACCGCAGGAACCCCAAAGATGTAGGTTTTCTAGGGTCCAAGTAGGCCCCAAACCCTAAACCCGGTAAACCCAAAACCCCCAAATCCTCGATCATGCTGGCGGCTTCATTTCGTAGCTCTGCCAGGTGTCCCTTTTCCACGCCGTTGGAGGAGGTAGCTGCCACGTTGGGGCTGACAGCCGAGGACTTTCAGGCCCTCCAGCATTATTCGTCTACGGATCCGGTTGAGGACATGCTGAGGGACTTGACCCAAGAACTGCATTCTGATACGTGGTTCATTATGCATAATGATTGTGCGGTGGTTCGAACGCGCAGGGGGACCCGACCGGGTTCGTCGTGGGCAGATGTCCTGTTTAGCATTTTGTTCTCATGAGTTCTCGAGCGCAGAGGGGACTTCGTGTCGGAAGGTCTGCAACCACGGGTTCGATGGTCTGGTGAGCGACAACCCAAGGCCTTCGATGCTCGACGTGCCGGTAGCTCTGAGATTGCTGTGCAAGATGTCGTGTATGCTGATGATCTTGCTACGTGCGTGGTGGCGGAAAGAGCATCAGCGTTGCCCGCGGCAGTTGCACATGTGGCTGGGTGCGCTGTTGACGCGTTGCTTAATCATTGCGTCCGAATATTGCACCCAAGAAGACGGCGGCATTGCTAGCGCCGGCGGGTGAGGGGGCTCGTCATGTTCGGGCTGTCACCCTTGGGCAGCGAAAGGGCAAGCTTCCGGTTCTGTGTGAAACTGTTCCTACGATATCCCTGGATGCTGTGCCGCACTATCGTCATCTGGGTTCGGTGCTTACGTACAATGGATCCCTTGGCCCGGAGGCAAAGGCTCGGGTTCAGCTGGCCAGACAATTGTTCAAGGAGGGCAAGAATACCGTTTTCTGCACTCCACGCATTTGTCTCCCCAGGCGCGTGCTTCTGCTTCGTTCGCATGTGCTTTCGGCCATGCTTGCAGGCTGTGGGGCTTGGCCGGAGCTAGGTGCTGGAGCCTGGCGCTCCCTGGAGACCTGTTATTTTAACATGCTGCGCTTGATGCTCCGCATTCCGCATTCTGCGGCACAGAACTGGTCCACTGAGAAGGTTTTGGCATCCGTTGGTTTGCCTAGTTTGTCTGGCCTCGTTTCTGCGGATCGAATCCGGTTCCTCAGCCAGGCGCTCCGTCACGGGCCTGATGAACTTTTTGTGTTGATGCAGAATTCTATGGGTGCCCTGTCCGCCCTTAGCTCGGCTTCCCGTTGGGTACTGCAGGCTTGCTCCGCTACCACTGAGCTTGGGGACCTTGGGGATCTGGAGGCAAGGCAGGTCTTGGCGTACCCTGCTGCTGAATCCGCGTCGGTGCAAGGGTGTCCTCAAACGTGCTGCTGCATGGCACACTGGCTATGCGGAGGCGGTTTCCCTGTTTCAGGATTTCTGTCGGGCGGCTTGGCACCCGATGCCGCCGGCCGTTGTTGAGCTTGAGCATGCGCATGCGGCGCGTACGCACAAATACCGATCTAAGTCAGTGCGGTTTGCGGTCGGTCTGCCGTGCTTGCGGCGCTAGGTTTGCACTGCTTAAGCAGCATCAGCGACACCTGCAGTTTACGCCGCCCTGCCATGCGCAGGCTGCGTTCGAGCGTCCGACCTCTGTGGAGCACCTGCCGATTGCGGGGCCTGAGATCAGCATGGATTTGCTGCGTCGGCTTCGGCAAAAGGGCTTCAACTCGGATTGTGAAATTTTCGAGGGGTTAAGGTGACGCTGGAGCCCTTTCCCGTGCTCAGAAACACCCTTCAGGAATGGCTTGCTGAGCTCCCTGAATCTCGGCTTAAGGACCTTGGTCGGGATGTGTTACTCTGCCTGCAGGTGGACTTACACTGTGAAGCTTCATCGAGGGTGCCCAGGGCGAGGGGTGAGGCTGCCGGATTCTGTTCCTTTCTTGGAGCCTCTGCCTCTGCGTTGCGCCTGGTTGCCTGCAGAGTTCTTCCTTGTCGGTCGGACCGAGGCTGTGTTTGCTCGATGGAGCATGAATGGACCGTGCCCCCCCATGCGCATGCTCCATTTCTGGCAGGGTGCGCCTACTTCGGCCACCTGTTCTGGCATCCTGCTTCAGATTCCGCCTTCCGCTGTGAGTGCGAGTCCTTTCTGGTTGCCGTCCTCCTGCTCTCTGGGGCAGCTGCGTGGACATTTAGTCTGGACCCGGTTGCTTTTCGCACGGCCTGGATTTACGCTTTCCTTGGCTCGGATTGGCCGTCCTTGTCGGGTGGAGTTTCCTTGCCGTCGGGAGTCCGCTGGCCTTCTCGCCGAGTGGTTTGATAAAATTGCCCACTTGTCGCAGGGTATGGCCGCGCTCTCCTTTTGTTTCACTCTCTGAATTCGTATGCTTGCGGTCCGTTCTCGACAGGACCTTGCACCGCCGGAATGAATGAATATTAATAAGGAACACGAATATCAATTAAAAGAATACTCGTGTTAATAAAAGGAATACTAGTGACACTAGCATAAATACAAAGAACGCTTGTACTGATACGAGGAATACTAGTACTGCTGAGAGGAATGCTATTACTAAACGAAACACATATACCCAACGAACAATTGATTCTGCGGGCGGGCCTCCCAGGGAACAATTAACCTGCAATCTATTCATACCCCAGTGCTTCTACAAGTTAGCAACATTTAACTTGCATTTTTCTAGTTGGCCCCTTGAACCCTCCACGGAACCCACATATCGCAACAATTACCTTGCAAGTACAAGAAAACATTTGCATAATCGTTGTTTTTCTTTCATAGCATTTGGCAGCTTTGGGTGTGCAATCTGCGGCCAACCCACCACCCTTCTGCCAAATGCTTAGCTCAAGTGCAATTGGCCTGGCGTGAGAAGAGGCTGTCGCAACCTTTTGAACCCCGTGTAGATCCGAAGGTCGACATCTGCTTGCCCATGTCTAACGAGTAAACATCACGTGGCACGTGTCTCGTGCACCTGCTGCGCACTGCAAGCCCGAGAGGACAAGCAGTCTATCGGCTCGTTTTATCTCGATGTCGAAGTGCACTGGTCGCGGTAGGCTTCCGTATTCACAGCACTGCCGGCAAAGATGGTTGGCGGCGGTATCGCGGCACCTCGCGGTAGTTCATGGGGGTGGGGGGGGTATTACACATATGTATATATATATATACATTATGTTTTTTATATGAAAGGCGTTTGATTTTAAATTATATTTGACATCACAACAATATATATATGTATATATATAATATGTAATATATATGTATATATGTATGTATGTAGTCGCGGATCAATTAAGAGGGGGGTCAACAAACAGTTGGGGGTCCAGCAAGAGCTCGCGGGGGGGGTCATGCAGCAGCTTGGGGGGGTCAGGCAGCAGCTTGGGGCCGTCAGGAACGAGCAGGGAGCCCTGCTAAGGCCCCAACTTAAGCCCTGCATCGGACAACGGCCGTCCATTGATTGCAGCTTCTAAGCAGTCCATCATTGCTGAATTTTGGCACATTTATTCTGCCCTAGGTCCGAAGGCTTTTCGTCCCCTGGCGGTCACGCCTTGGTTCACCGTCTCAAACCTGCCCCCCACCCACGCCTCGACCACACAGGGATCCGTACGTCTTTCAATACATAACTAATTACGGCAAAATTTTTGCCGTAGTTGAATCCCGTATCATGCCATAACCATATCATGCTGTACCATGTCACACCACACCAGGCCGGGGCAGGCCATGTGTTCCTGTGTTGCCGAAGAGTGCCTTCTTCTGCAGCAGCAAAGCTAGCACCGAACGACGCCTTTGCACTGGCAAGTTGACTGGATATTGTTGACACCGTAATAAATCTGATTACTTCTGCTGTTGAAGAGCATCAGACATATGGAATCATTGACATCCTATCTTGATAGGTCCTCGGAGCGAATTCGGTGCAACGAGGCACAACAGTTGCCTTTTCAGATTGTTCAGACTCGCGAAAGGGACATTGCGGTTGCCCTATTTCACCGTTGTCAAACAGTAGTCAGTCGCTCAACTGCTTGCAACAGCAAAGTCTGCCTTGGAGCATTGCGACGAGGGTCATGACGTGGTCATGCATCAGGCAGCTTTCAGTCAATCTTCCTACGTGTGGGCTTCTGGTGTATGATCCATTTTTGAAGTTCCGAGGGGAGAGCATATGTATGACGGCAGCCGACTTCATTTTCAATTCGTTGCGACGCTTCACGCAGATACTCCGAGAGATGATAAACGATGAAAGTTTCTGTCTGAATACCCGAAGATAAATATGGGCGCGAGTAACAACCCCAAAATAGCCTTCACTGTAGTCTCAGATCAAAGCCCCATCAATACATATGAGTGACACGAGCCTTGATTGACTCCTGTTCCTAAACAGCGGTATCCCTATCACTACCCTGCCATTAGACCTTACATTGGCCCCCATGGTGACAGTAGTATCCTGTTTCTTTTTCACCCAAAAGAGATGCCTTATAGATCAACGTCTTAGTTCGTATGGANACTACCCTGCCATTAGACCTTACATTGGCCCCCATGGTGACAGTAGTATCCTGTTTCTTTTTCACCCAAAAGAGATGCCTTATAGATCAACGTCTTAGTTCGTATGGATCAAAATGCTATGTCGACTAATAACCCCATTCTACATCCCCATATTGCTACCCATATCGATCTGCAGGTTAAGACAATAACATAAATACATCAGCCTGATTGGCCCCCCCGATAGTAAGGATATTGCAGTCATGCAGTCCCCTTGGCAACCCCGGTATTGGATCTGACTCAAAATGCCTTACTCGCAAACTTAAGATCGATCTTAAGATCACCCATAAGCTGTTCCCATTGGTAGCCTTCGTACTGTACCGGATACTTCCCTGAACAGAAACCCAGACCAGTGGCCTCACCAACAGGTTAATTAATCCAGATGTAGCTGTGGTATCCGTAGAATGAGCATTCTATTCTAGACCCCGACGTCCCGAAGTTTAAAGTCATGGCATCCCCAATACGAGTTCCTATTGTATTCATACAAGTAAGCCAAGTACTGCCCAAACAGTTGCTTCAACAATAGACGTCATAGTCATGCTAATATTAAACTACACAAAACGAACTCCACTAAGAACCACGATCCTTGCTGTGTTCGCTCTGGCGTTGCCCAAATGATGGCCTTTAGGGTTTTTGGGATTATAAAATCATTTGTTTGTTTACATCAACATTTGTATTGTATATGTCATACCGGCATACCCTTCTCACTGTGCCATATGATCGATCATGTCGGACTTGCTGCCACACTTGCCCGTATACCTGTAAGTACACTCATGTGTGTGTATGCACATAGTAACCCTTCTGTTAAACGTGTGCTGGATACCAGCATAATGACGAGAAAAGTTAATTGACTCCTGGTTCCCAGCAACATCAGCCCCAACCCTATCCTTGTCATTCGCAGTTATGTCAAAGGTGGCCGTAATATTCGCCTTAACAGCAGCCCTAAGGTCATCTATAGTAGTCTTTGTACCACCCATAATCTGACCCCAATGTTTCTTTCTTGAATTTGCAACCCTAGTTAGCTGGAAGAAATCGTAGTGGTAGCTGTTAGGAACCCCACAATCCTGGGTCCTGGTCTGTGCTAAAGTTGCGATACTAGCTTTCGGCCGGACCTCACGTCAAACTTGAATGAGTTGACTGACGCGTTCTCTTGAAATCTGAGTTTGTTTTCGGTAGTCTTTGAGAGATACAGAATCCGGACCTGCCGGAAAAGCTGGTTTGACACGGTATTTACGATACAAAACGAGGGTCGGTAGTTCATGNAAATCTGAGTTTGTTTTCGGTAGTCTTTGAGAGATACAGAATCCGGACCTGCCGGAAAAGCTGGTTTGACACGGTATTTACGATACAAAACGAGGGTCGGTAGTTCATGGGGGGGTTACCATATAAATATATATATATATATGTAATATACTGTTTATAACAAATATCATACATACTATATATACATATACTATGGCGGAGGTTTTGAATTTAGAAGGTGCAGCAAAACGTGCTTTGTTTTAGAAGGTGCGGCCAGGCTTGTTTCAGCTTGATTTGCAGCAAGCTATTGGGGAAGCTCCATTTCCAGTTTTGGTTGTTCGCAGCAAGCTCTGGGGAAGTCCAATTTTTGGGCGTCTTCCGTTGCGACAAGCTCTTTGGAAACTATTGGGGAAGCTCCATTTCCAGGGTTTCTTTTTTGCAGCAAGCTATTGAGGAAGTCCCACTTTGGGGAGTTTTCTTCTGTAACAAACTCTTGGGAAAGTTGCATATGTAGCGTCTTCTTACGCAGCAACCTCTTGGGAAATTATTGGGATAGCCTTCCTTGTGCAGCAGTCCATTGGGAAATTCCCATTTGCGGATTGTTCTTCTGCAGCACGCCATTGGGGAATAGCCCTTTTTGGGCCTTCTGTTGTTTCAAGCTATTGGGGAATTCCACTTGCAGGGCCTCTTCTGCGTCGAAGCTCGCGGGGAGTTCTGAATTGCCTTCGTTTTGCGCGAAGCTAATCGAGGATTTCGATTGCGAAGTGTTGTTTTGCTTCAAGCTACTGAGGGGTTACGATTCCGAACCGTCATATATCTTAAACACGCCCACTCGCCTCATTTGGCTATTCCGGCTCATCATATATCTTAAATACGGGCCCCTCATGTGGCGATTCCCGTTCATCAAACATCTTAAACACGCCCCCTCATTTGGCGGTTCCGGTTCATCTTCTATCTTAAACATGCCCACCTCACTTGACGATTGCGATTCAACTTATATCTTAAACTCCCGTTCGTCATATATGTTACGCACTCCCCCGTCACTTGGCGACTCGGGCTCATAATATATATTCACACGCCCCCTCATATGGCGACTCCGGTTCATCATATATCTTGAACTTTGACACGACCCTCCCCTCATTTGGCGATTCCGGTTCATCATTTGTCTTAAATACGGCCCCCTCACTTGACGACTCCGATTCATCTTATATCTTAAACGGGGGATGTAGCCCCCCCATCTGCCTGCATGATGGGTTTGAAAAGGTCTATGTCTATAACTATAACAACTACGGAATATGTGCTTGAACCATTTGCAGTCTTTATCACGGGTTTTGAGAGGGTCCATATGGCTTCTGTTTGTTGCTGGCAGGATGATACTTGAAGTGTTCTGGCACAGCTTAGAAAAAGCGCGGACGTAGCCCCCCCCGTTTGCAAATAGACTGCTTGCACGATGAGATTTGAAAAGGTCTATAACAATTATGCGCGTGAAGCGAGTCGTGTTGATGGTGCGATGTTCCTGGAAGCAAGCCTGCACGGCGTAAAAAGAGAGCCGGGAGTGGGGGGGCCACGACGTCTTTGTCACGGGTTCTGAGAGGGTCCATATGGGTTCTGTTTTTGCTCGCAGGATGATACTTGAAGTGGCCTTGTACAGCTCAAAAAAGGGGAGACGTAGCCCCCCATTTACAAATAGACTGCCTGCACGATGGGATTGAAAAGCTGTATAACAACTATGCGAACTATATGCTTGAAACAGTTCTTGCTGATGGTACGATGTTCTTGAAAGCAAGCCTGCACGGCGTAAAAAGAAAGCGATGGGGTTGGGGGAGGCGCAGCCCGCCCCATTTGCAAACACAACGTCTTTATCACGGGTTTTGAGAGGGTCCCTATGGCTTCTGTTTGTTGCTGGCAGGATGATACTTGAAGTGTTCTTGCACAGCTTTACAAAGCGCGGGGGTTGGGGGAGACGTAGACCTCCAATTTGCAAACAGACTGCATGCATGATGGGTTTGAAAAGCTCTCTAACAACTATGTGCTTCAAACTTTTCTTGTTGATGGTACGATGTTCTTGAAAGCAAGCCTGCACGGCGTCCAAAAAAAGCGCGGTGGAGAAGGGGGACGTAGCCCCCCCTCATTTGCCAAAAGACTGCCTGCATGATGGGGTTATCACGGAACAGGATGCCCAATAACCAGAGGACCCAGGGACGAGAGGACCAAGGGACCAGAGACCACGGGACCAGAGGACCAAGGGACCAGCGGACCAAGAGACCGGGAACTTGGTCAAACCTTCTAAACCGAATGTTGGCCGCACCTTCTAAAAAAACCTGGACCCATATGCTATATGAAACACATAAACATATATATATATATGAGAGAGATACCTCTAGGGGTCTATTTAACGACTCCTTTCCGTGCTTATATACTGAAATAATTAAAATAATTAAAACAATTACAATATATTAAATTATTCTAATTCTCTTAATACTTTTTAAGCCCAATAAAGCAAATAATTAAAATCGGGGCTGTTCATACAGCTGTGGAACCCAGATCCACGGGAGTGTAAATAATAGAAATAATGAAAATAATTAAAACCAGCCGATTTTACTTGTTTTACTTATTTCTATTATTTTGAACCGAAAATAATTAAAATGAATAAACTAAAACCAGCCGATTTAATTATTTGAATTGTACCAAATTATTTCTATTATTTCAAATCCCGCGAATCTTGCCTGGGCCACTTTGGTGGAAAGGGATTTTAAAATATTTTAATTATTTTTTAAGCCCAAATAAAGAAAATAATTAAAATACTTACGGTATTTTAAATAATAGAAATAATGAAAATACTTGAAATAATTGAAACTTTTAAAACCAGCCGATTTTAAATATTTTAACCGAAAATACATAAAATAATTAAAATCAGCCGATTTTAATTATTTCAGTATTTCTATGATTTAAAATCGCTCTGCACCTGTCCCCACCCCTCCGCCTCTGAGACTAAACCCTAAACCCTAAACGCGAAACCNGACCCACACCATCCTCTCCCTCCCCCTGACTCGCCCCCGCCCCCTGAATCTCTCTTCCTGCCTCGACCGACCTACCTACGAGGTGTTACTGCTTACGCGGCACACAGCCCTCCCACCTACCAGGCACTCACTTACAACCTACTAGGCGCTAAGCACCTACCTCCTACCATCTAGGTACCTACCTACTACCTGCAAAGTACTTATTGCTACCTTCCAGGTACCTACCAGCTACCTCCTAAGCACTTCCCTAAATACTTACCTGCTTCTCTTTACTGGTACTTACTACCTATTAGGTACCTACTACTTACTACTATTTACGAGGTACCTACTTGGCACTAGCTACTATAGGTTCCTCCGTACGAACTAAGTACTGATTGACCACTTACGAGGTACCTACAACCTACTAGCTACTAGGTACTTACTTACGACCTATTAGGTACCTACCTACTATGTAGTAAGTACACACTACCTACCTACTACCTCCTAAGTACTTGCTTACAGTCTACTGGGTACTTTCTACTTATACTAGGAACTTACTATCTACAATATACTTCGTACCCACCTACTACCTGCATCTAGTACTTACTACATAGTTTAGTTGGTACTTACTGCCTACTCGGCACCTACCTACTACCTACTATGTACCTCTTTACTCCCTACTAGCTACTTACTACCTACTACATACTACCCACTGTGTACTTACTACCTACTAGGTACTTACTTACTAAAGACTAAGGTACCACCTACAACCTACTGGATATTTACCACCTACTAGGTATTTCCTACCAACTACTCTGTACCTGCTACCTACCTTCCTACTACCTACTAGATACTTCGGTACTTATCTTACTACCTAATACCCACAAGGTATTAACCTATTACCCACTAGTTACGCACCTACTACTTACTAAGTAAGTAGCTTACTGGGCACTTGCTACCTACTAAGTACTACCTACTAGGTACCTACATACAACTCACTAGGTAGCTAGCTACCTACGACCGACCAGGTACCTGCCTACTATGTACCTCCCTACTACCTACTAGGTACCTTTTTACTACCTGCCAGGTACCTACTACCTAGCCTACTAGGTACTTGCTCACTACCTACTAGGTAATACCTGCCTACTGGGCACCTACCTACTAGATACCTATCACCTACTACCTACTAGGAACTTGCTTACCACCTACTGGTACCAACCTACTACCTACTAGGTACCTACCTACTTCCTGGTCGGTGCTTGCTACTTACTATATAGGTAACTACTACATACTATTGACCAAGAATACCTACGACCTACTATTTACTTATTACTTACGAAACACTTACTACCTACTGGGTACCTACTACCTACAAGGTACTTGCTACCAAAGGTTCCTACCACCTCCTCGGCACCTATCCACTGTTTGCTGGGTATTTACAGCCCCTACCTGCTACCTACCAGGTGCTTGCTTACTCACTACCTACTACCGACCAGGCACCCAACGCTCGTCGGTACTTCCTGCCTCCTGGGTACCTACCTACCACCTACTACGTGCGTACTGACCAACCAACGAGGTACCTCCCTATTACCCACTAAGTACTTACTACCTACAAGGTATCTACGACCTACCAATCTACTACCTACTCGGTACCTGGCTATTACCCACCTACCTACTACCTACTAGGTACCACCCACCCTGCAGATTTTTACTACCTACCAGGTACCTTCTTCTGCCAGGTACTTACTTACTACAAGGTACCTACCTCCTACCCACTAGGTGCCTACCTGTTGGTACCTCGGAAGGTACCTAGTAGACAGTGGGTAAGTAGCTAGTAAGTAAATACCTGTAAGCAAGCAGCAGTTATGTATCTAGCAGGGAGGTAGTAGGTAAGTACTGAGTAGGTAGTAGGTATATAGTAGGTAGGAAGGAAGTATCTAGTAGCTAGTAGGTACCTAGGGGTAGTAATTCCCCAGTAAGTAGTAGGTAGGTACCTGATGGTAATAATTACCAACCTAGTAGGTAGTAGTAGGTAGTAAGTACATACCTAGTAGGTAGTAGCTCCTAGTATAGGGGGCCCAGTAGATAGTAGGTCGGTACTTATTACAAGCAGAAGGGTACTAGCAGAAGGAAGTGTGCCGAGTAGGAGGAAGGAGGTAGCACTGGTGCCGAGGTACGAGATACGACCGTATATGATAGCACCAAATATCCGTGGACCGAAACAATGAAATGGTGTCAATAGGAAAACATCGGAGATGTANGTAGGAGGAAGGAGGTAGCACTGGTGCCGAGGTACGAGATACGACCGTATATGATAGCACCAAATATCCGTGGACCGAAACAATGAAATGGTGTCAATAGGAAAACATCGGAGATGTATATCCATTGACATGTGTATGGCACATCCGTGCCGAGGCGTGTATGACAGCACCAAATATCTACTGACCGAAACAACGAAGTGTTTTCAATGGGAAAACATTGGAGATGTATTTCCATTGACATGTGTATTGCACACACATGCCGAGATACGAAATACGATTGTTTTAAACAGAAAAAACCTCATATAAGTATACCAGGACTGAAAGATTGAGGTTGTTTCAGTAGGAAAGCATCGCAAGTGTGTTTCCGTTGACATATGTCTTGCACACTCGTGCCGAGATATGAGATGATACCATGCATGATGATGCACGTGTATGCAACTGCTTGATAGACAGGTTGCCAACATCCATATGGCATGTTGGAATTATCTGTCCATGTTGCTCATTGCATGTATCTGTACGAGCAGTATCATGACTTATTGTTATCCTTTATATATTATATAATAGCGATAAACTATAACGGACACACAAACTTTTCTGCATGATATTGTTCAATAAGCTTAAATCCAGATGTCACGTTGAACCTTAATTTGAGGTATGCATAATAAAAAATTCCAGGTGAATAGTCCCTACTAAAGGTATCGGGCACATATATATATATACAATATAGTATTTAATATATACTCCTCCCGGTTCAAATTGAAACAGGCGGGGGACGTGAGAAAGACAAGGGTCGAAACCGAGCTTTTCGACGGAAAAGTGGCGCAGGTCAGGGGGTTGGCTCCTACCAAAGGGTCGACTCCACCAGCCAGCACAGGGTGTCAGAGGTCAGAAGCAGAATGCTAGAACGAAGGGGGTAAAAAAGTGGGTGGGGCTGGAAAAACGGTTCAGCGCAGCACGGAGTCCACCCAGGTCAAAAAGATAGGTTGAAGTCATCAAAATACAGGGAGGTTGAACAAATATGCTAGGGGGTTGGAAAAAAATCGGGCTCGTTGACCTCGTCTGGCGGAAGCTTTGTTCTCACTTTGTCCAGGAGGAAGTCAAACACGGCGCGGGGCGGGGGAGGCTGGGCGTGGAGCTGGGAAAAGAGGGGTTGAAAAGGATAATGCGGGGGGTTGCACAAGGGCGGTCGGGGGGGGTCGAAAAACGGAGGGGAGGGGGGTCAGGCAGAAGAGGTGGGGGGTTGGACATGGGACCGTGGAGGGGGTCAACAAGGAGACGATGTCTGTGTCTCTCATTTGCTGTGGGGGGTCCAAAAAAGTCTTGTGTAACTTGGCCACACCAATTGCCGTAGTTGCACAAACTGAATCCAGAAGAGGGCACAAGCAGCAAAGCTCGTGTGGTGTGAGGCCCGCCACATCGGCATCATCCAGAAAACCCTCGTTTTGCCAAGACTCTGCCGCAACTGATCCTAAGTGGAATGCCGGCAAAAGGCTAAATTCCGGAAAGCTGCTACTCGCATTCGTTGAAATCCACGGCGACACTTGTGACGTCTCCGACAGGAGAAGACACCGCAAGAAGGACCCCGCTCAAAAGCCGAACAATGGGAGAAAAGATCTGCCTACTGCACATGGTGGCTCTCTCAAACCGCAACAGGCACGTGCATTATGTCACATATGCCAAGCCAACCAGTCCGGTATGCGCACTAAAATAGTTTCCCATTCCATCATTACTAGCATGGTGGGAATGCAGATGGTGAATCGGTGAATCGGGTTCCCAGTCAATTTTTAATTTTTGGTGGGAAATACAAATCTTTGCCTCCTACATCGCGAAGACGAAGCCCGCACGGCAGGGTGGTTAGGCCACTGGACGACAAGACACCAGCATCATTGACTGGCGAGGAGCGTAACCAAAAGAAATGTTCTCACACTCAAATCCCATCGTCCATCCAATTAAGGAATGACTCAGATATTCGATCTCCATCTCGAGAAATACGCATAATTCAAAAGCTTCCCATTCCATTGTTACTATTTCCGGAAGGGTGGGGAGAAGCCGGAGCGGGGAGGGCAAAAGCAAACAATTAAATGGCTTTCCATGCCCTTAATTCTATTTCCGGTGGGGAAATAAGTTAGAATCAAGAAAAGGCATTCTGTGTTCCCGGGAGGGGCGGAGCCAGGGTGGCGGGAAATAGCAGTCATGGTTCCGGTACTAGTATTTCCCGGGAAAGGAAAGCGGCAGTCCGGGGGAAGTAATGATAACATGGTTATTTCCGGTGAGGAAACAATGCAGGGGGTCTCCATTTTTTCTTCGCGTGCCCCCCCGAGTGTTTTTCAACGTATCTGACGATTCGCTTCAAATGCTTCTTCTGCGTGTACTTATCCCAGAGCAAACCAACATCAGCTGAAAAGCCTCGAACCGAGGAACTACATCTGTTCGATCCGCACAGGTGATACACGACAGTCACAACAGTCGTGAGTGTTTCTGATCTGGTTATGTTTTGCCATGCTGAAACTGTGTATCACCCGATGGACAGATGCAAAAAGTTGTCCGGGCTATCTCCGCTCTTCACTCCAAGCAACCTGACTGATGTTGAGCTGGTTTTTGGCAGCACAATCACTCTGAGCTCGAGGCCTGTGCACTTCCACATCCCTACTCAGTCGGCTGATTGTGCACTTCACCCGGGATGGGATGTTGAGCTGTTTGGGGATTCGTATTTTGGAATACACTCGCGCCGCAAAGCTTCATCACAATCAAACAAACCAGATTCAATAAGGAGCATCCCAAGTTAAATCTGTAACTGGATGGGGTCAGGTCCAGATTTATCGATACCAACCACCAAAATTAGGTAGAAGGCCCATGGCGGGGTGCCATAGGACCCTGTACATGCTACATTTGCCCTCGTGGTGTGACTTTCTTCTTTGCTTTGCTTTGCTCTGGGGCATGGACCGCAAGCAGTCCTTGCGGCCCGCTCGCGTGCGCAACCCCATCCAACATTTTGTTTGGATGGGCTCGACTGTACTAGAATTAGAAAGTTCGTTGGGTGCCCCGAGTGTAGGCTTTGTTAGAACCACAAGCGAAAGCAAGGACCTTGAGTACAGCAGCCCCACTACCGACAATCCAAACAACATTCTCGGGTTCCCTGCANAGGAGGGAAAAACATGCTTCAATTATCGGCCCCGCACATCTTGTGTTGCTGCAGGCACACCATTCTGTTGGGTTTGTAAGGGTAAGGAAAGGATGCCCTCCATAGCCTCGAATTAGTGGGTTCCAATCGGGAGCCGGTCACTCCATTTGTCTATCATGTCTGGTACACGGAAGTTGAGGTCTGGCCTTAGGCGGCCTTTGGTCAGTCAGCTGCAAAAGGATGGTTCTCGGAAAAGGGGCGAGTGCCCGTGCCATTTATATACACATATACACTCCGGCAAAATTTCCTTGGTATCCACATGTTGCGTGCCTCTAGTCGG
>BGNK01002600.1:57277-88677 GCA_003297005.1 Symbiodinium sp. clade A Y106 | reverse complement strand
CACCTTTGAGCGACATCCTCGCCGACTCGCCTCCCCCGCCACCGCTTGCCAGCCGTGTGGTGTGAAAGCGACCGCTTTCGCCGTTCTTTCCCGTAGACTGTTGCCCTGGCTTTGGGCTTGTGCACTGGGACCGCGCTGCTCGGACGTTGGCAAAAAGGTCAAAAAAAAAGGAAGTGTGAAGTGCGAGAACGGCGTGTCGCTGCCAACCTGGGATTCCTAGGCCGAGTTCGCCCTCAGCGGCCGGCGCGTCGGCGCCGCGTGCGCAAGACGCCCACTCCGGTCTGCNAAAGGAAGTGTGAAGTGCGAGAACGGCGTGTCGCTGCCAACCTGGGATTCCTAGGCCGAGTTCGCCCTCAGCGGCCGGCGCGTCGGCGCCGCGTGCGCAAGACGCCCACTCCGGTCTGCTCGTCCAGCCCTCCGCCGCGAGCTGGCGCGCAGCCTCCGCAGCTGCACGTAGGCAAGGCGCTGCCGGTTCGCCCTCGAGCTCTTGCAACTTGTCTCCCTGAAAGCGCTCAGCCAACGCAGTCCGCATCTTCTGGAGATCGATGGCGGTAGTGGGCTGGCAAGGGATCATCAGGGATCATCGGCCGAACTCGAAGACGATACCTGGGCATCGGTTGCATCTTGAAGCTTGGCCGCCGACTGCCATGCCATCCGAACCCGGGCCAACTGAATGGGCTTCATGGTTTCGGTAATGACAGATGCCTCCACGGCCGTCTTAACGATCTTGGTACCCAACTCCGATTCCCCGGTGCAGGTGTGCCGTGTGTTGTGCAGGCGTGCATGGCCCCTGCGGAAAGGATGACACGCAACATCGATGGCTGAAGTGTGCGAAAGGTGATGGGGTCTTGTTTTGAGGTTCGGATTTGGATGAGCCTAGAGGCCCCGAGATGGCCACAACTAAGAGGTTATGAGCCCAAGGGCTCCCCTTGGGCAAATCTCCGCAACCACTCAGCAGCACGGACAGCAAACAGCAGCGACAGCATCTACAACATTGCAGCGGACGGATCAGTCGTCTTCAGGAGTTTATCCCAAGTGGTACTTCTTGCAGATCTGGTGTTGCGACAGCTGGGACAGCTGGCGGATCTTCATGACATCCGACAGGGTATGCAGGCACTGGCCGATGAGCTGGCGAGGCGTTCCGAGCTGCTTGGAAAATGTGTCCAAAGGGCCGCAAGTGGCAGCATGGAAGATAGAGAAACCACACAGGGTTTGCAGCAGACTTTGCAGGCCCTCCAACAAAGAGATGCGCATCATCAGAGCAGAATTGCCTCTTTATCTTCAGAGCATGAGCGGACGATGAGCCTTCCAACCCCGCGCAGCATCCTCGGGAGCGACTGGGTGGACAGCGAGCCGTAGGCCGGTGCGCAGTGCTGTGCGCAATGCTCCGCGAATGCGCGCAGGGGCGGATTGCAGCGTGAGGACTCGTTGACGGCAGCTGGAGGATATGTTCGCGGCGGGCTCGGCTGAAATATTGCTTGCCGCTGCGGTAGCCGCCTGCTTTGAAAGACGCAGCGACCTTCTCAACGACATCGGGGCACAAGGGCAGCGGAGCAATCTGCCACGCCTGACAAATGAAACAAAAGGTCTTCCACCTGGCATCCTGGGGACCAATGTTGCTTCTGGCCCACACGTCTTCTCGAAAACTCTCTAGCGTGGCTGCACGACGCAAAGGGTGAGCCGAGGCCAGAGCACGGCCAAAGCTTCCTCCTCCCAGAGGGGTGGGGCACCGGCAAATCCGTCCTCCTTGGATGCTTGCACCGAGTAGTTTCCTGGCTTGCGGCACGTGCGGCCGTGACAGCAGGTTCACCTAACGCGGTGGAAGCACTGCCTCCAGCGCCGAGAAAAGCTCGGGCGGCTCGCTGTGCTGTTGCCACAGGCATTGGGCAACGGAGATTGAAGTGATCCCCTTCAATTCAAATTCAACCAGGATCGTAGGCTCCGACCCGGATTCAAGCACAGCTTGCGCAAGCCCTGCAAAGTTGTCGGAATACGCCATGGGGTAACGACGAGTCAGGCGACGAAAGTGACTAGATGCTAAGGCACTCGGCAGCTACACACAAGCCATCGCGACAATGACAAAAATTCAAGCACAACCTCAGTGTCCCTTGCAACGACAACTCCATCAGCGCTACCAAACACAAGGCAACATGTTGCACTTCATTTCTTCTGTTGCCTCAGTCACGCAGAGGAACTTCGATGGGTCTTACACAAACACGACCTCGAAGATGTTGAAGAATGTTGAAGATGCCCACCGCATCCACCGCGGACGGACGCTGGGTTGATCTCGTAGTCTGTCAGCATCCAGCCGTAGACTGTAGACGCGATGCACATGGCCACTGACGCATCCAACACCGCAAGCACGGGCGCGGAAGCCATGTCTTGAAGAAGAGGCATGCTCTTTGCGTATGCTCAAGCTCGAGCACGCAAAATGCGGATTCGCACAGAGTTCATGCTCGAACATGTCACTGCGTACACTAGTGCACTACGCAGCATCAGACCGAACACTGAGCAGCCATGACCACCCCATTCACCGTCTGGTCCTCGCAGAGAGACACAGAACGGGGCACAAAAAGCTGACGAGCTAGTCTTTCCTGGAAGACACAGTTTAAACCAGGGCTTGAGCCAGATGCATGCTGCACTTCAAGAGTAGAACCTTCTAGACCCAAACCAACCAGGCCATGCTACAGAAGGCAATCAAATTTTGCGCAAACGGCTAGTCGAAGCTGCGGTCGCAGGGATGCTACGTGTATAGGCTATGTTGCCTCATTCGCCTGACCCCGGATTGGTCTTTTGTCCAGTGGGGCCAAAATCGTGGAGCGATGCACGGCTGTCCCCGCAGCGGTTGGGCTCGCGCACCGGGTGTGGCAGCGGCAGGAACAAGTGGTGCAACAGCAACGCACGGAAACATGCAGAAACCAGGAACAGTTCGAGGAAAAACTTGCCGAATGACCAGAGTTTTGGGCACAAACCGGCAACAGTAATCAACAGGCTTGGGTCTGTGACACGTAATAAAGCCAATTGAAGGTCGCGTGGCTGGAATAACAAACACGCTGGCACTTTAAAACGAATCCGGTTCGCCGGCTGGGCCTGTGCAGGTGCAAAATGCGCCTTTGGCGTCCAGCAGCCACCGCATCTACTCGACACACTTGGGGTCCCAACCCTGGAGCGGGGCTGCCCACGCTGCCTGCGCAGTTACCTGTCCGCGCAGCACTTGCCCAGCCGGGTGAAAGGCAGCATCTCCCGGGCCACCCCACGAAGTTTGCGAACGAAGGCCGCATGTGAGATGATGTCTCATGCCGGCGGCCGGTGGCGAGTTTGCTCGTTTGTTGTGACAGCTGCAGTCACGATGGACAAGCAACCACCGCCGAGACTGCAGCCCGCCCCAACCCACCAAAGACACGCAGTAATTTCGGTGTTGCGAAGCTCTTCGGTGCGCTTGGGAAGCCGGAGCTGGCGTCAGGGCCCCGCTGATCCACGCCGGAGACTTCCGGCTCCAGGATATGATCCTAGCGGAGCTGCTGCAGGCGCAACCTCCTACTTCGGTCATCCATGGTCATCTTCGCACATGACGCAAGAATGCCACAAACACCCCGCGGCGGCATTGCAACTGGATCGCAAAGCTCCGCATGTTGTTCTGGCTTTGTTGGCTTATGCAGATGCGCCCAGCTCTTTTGCCAGCGAGGCAGGCGAGCTTGCGAATGGTCGAGCGTGTCGTGCCTCATGGCTTTGTGCATTCTCGACGGCGGTGCGCGTTGGATCGCCGCCAGGAGTGCATCCAGTGTTTTTTTCAATGCGTGTGCGCAGAGCGTGGCGCGTGCAGAGCGTGGCGTGCGCATCTTCGCGGCGAAGCTTGGTTCCACCACACGGCCGTTGCAACAATTATGCCGTGCAAACCCGCGCTCACACTGATGTGCTTTGCTGCTGTGCTGTGCGTGGCTGTTGACCTCGACTTCCCACTGCGCCTGCCTGCGCTGGCCGGTTCCACGATCCGGTGAGCCCTGCATCCCGCACCGCATGCAGGGCGACAAAGAACGCCTGCTTGAAACCAAGGCGAACCCGATGGGCGAATTGCTCGGCCAAGTCGGCATAGTCTCAGGGGCCCGCACTGCAGCTTCATGCTAATCTTCAGCGTGCGGGACCGTGCCTGCGTGCGAAGCCACCTCCTCCGCCAGATCGTCGGATGGGCCTGCTTGGTGATACTTGGTGGGGTTTCATCGTTGTGCCTGAGCTGGGACGCACCGCAGTGAGGACCTGCATGGCCGTCACGACTGAGCTCGCTCATGCATACCTTTGCGAATTCGTGGTGCATCCTGCAGCCATGCTGGTCGTCCACGTCCTGAGGGAGGCGGTCATGTTCTGCGCTGGGGCCGTGGTCGCTGCTGCTGCGCAGCATGGTGCAGCGTGCAACGAGGTCGCCCGGTCACCTCGCTCAGATGCTGTAGCCCACTCTAATTGCGCAGTGCATCCTTCCGAGCGTGGCATGTCGGGCGAACCCGCCGCATGCTGGGAAAGCAGAAGCAGCTTCCATGTGCCTGACGTGCTGGCACAGCCGGCGCTGCATGTCGCATTGTCGCTGCTGGTCGCTGCCGGGCCCTGGAGTCGGAGGCGTCGGCACACCGTTGGCCGTGCGCGACGAACGAGTTCACATGTCGTGAAATGCCACGTCCAGCGGAGTCGGGCGTGGAGCCCTAGGAGCAGTCGAGGCACACGGTAACAGTCGGGCAGCGCCTGCTACGTTTTGGAGGCTTACCCGTCAGCGGACGCGTTTTTCGGCCATTCCAACGGTATGGTGGGTTTTGGGGCACCCGTGAACGACTCCAGGAGGGCATCCGGCGAGCATCATGACCACCCGGATCGCCCGCAGCTGCTTACAAGGCGCAGGGCGATGTTGTGCGTGTTTTGGAGTGGGCACAGCGGCGCGCATCATCAGCATCAGCGCGGGCCTTTTGGGCACGGCGGAGCGAGTGGGAGGACCCCCGGGTCCTTGTCAAATGCTTTTCTAGATGGGTTGCGGTTTGAGGCTTAAGTAATTGGCGCAATATGTCGGTTTATGCGGGCTGCTACTTGCGCTGCCCGCCCCTGGGCGCAGTCCCTAGAATATAGTTGGTACGGATCAATTGGATGATGTACATGACATAGCTTTGTGTACGGCGACGATGGACAAAGCCATCTTGCAGTTCAGTGGCAATGAGGGTCAAGGCCGTAAAAAGCATCGAAGCAGAAGGACAGAAACTGCAATCGACGAATCGAGCCACCACTCCTCCGAGCAGTATCCTCCGGACCAGCACGCATCTTCCGTTCCCCCGAGTCGTGCTTCAGAGCTTCACTGACGCTCCTGAAGTCTCGAGCTTCAGAGCTTCACTGACGCTCCTGCAGACTCTCACAGAGTCCACATCCACTACACCACATATCTTCCTCATCCATCACCAACGAACCCATGCGAACTTCTAAATATTTGGACACGTTTTCGCCACAACTTTCACAACTATGATCTCCCGAACATGCGGCAACACTTGTGGCTAGTATAACCGCGTCACCAACTAGACGACACTGCACCAAGTGGCAACACAATCATTCACGATGTCCAATGCAGCTCACTAACCTACCCACATTGACCCTGCACCAATACTCCACACCAACACCACCCGTGCAGCTCAGTCCGATCCATGCCAACATCTCTCATACGGCTCTCATACCATTTCATTGCACAAACACCTTTCATGAGTGATTCTCTACCGCTACAGACAATGGCTAATCACGCTTTTCATCTGACACTCTCCTCATCGAAACCACGAAACACTGTCGAGGAATCTGGGGAGGACATACAAAACAACAAGCACCAACAGCCGGAAAAGTGGCTCCTCCCAAGCAGCTGCAAAAAAGCAGTAAGGCGTTTTCTAGCGCTGCCAGCGTCGAAAAACGATAGCAACGACTCATTGGGAGCAGGCATGAGTATAAAACAATTTTGACACGCCAGATGTTCGTGATTGTTAGTGTGCATTGTCATATTAACATGCTTATAATGGCCACAAAATGTGGTAGTGACTTCAATCATCAATCACTCAGTCAGCTACATAACACTTTAATTTGTCTTGGGTTTTGCAATCTGTCGGCGACAAGCCCGTAACAGAACGGGCCTTTGTTATCACCGTGTGCGCACGACAGCCTTCATTTCTACAGATTGCCATTGACTAGTCATTTCGTGACGCTCTCCTTTATGCACGAACGAGATCGCAGCTCAGCAGCATCCCTACGCCTCACACCCCTAGTCATACGCCATTCGACGACAACTCTCTGAAGACGACGACCCACAAAGCGAATAACGCAGCACTACCCCCTCACGGCAATTCGCCAGGCACGGCTCTTTTTCTCAAGCGCTTGTCACATGTGGCTGCCCCATTCGGGATGATGGCCTCAGTTGGCAGCATCATGGCATTACAAGCGCCGCCATGCTATTGTTTCACATTCACAAACATTGACCAGATGCCCCACATCGGCTCTTATTGAGTAGGTTTTTAGCAGGTGCATGTTGCTATGGATGCTCCTGCCATCTTGCTAGCACAGTCACTAGCACCGATGATCTTGGAGGCCTTCTACTACCCCTACACCTTCCGATCGTCTGTCTACGTAAACCTGGCATAGTATAGTAGTGTGGTATACTATCTAGTATAGTATGAAGTATAGTAACTAGTATAGTATACTATAGTAAGTAGTAGACTAGTAGACTGTCTCCGGCCCCAGGGCCCCAGCCGTAGTCGCCGGCATCGCCGCCATATGCAGAGGCCTTTGTTGTTTCTTCAGGGTCCCGGTACTGCCCGAATAATTGGATCTTGAGGCTTTAGTACTCACCCCGTCTTGCAATGTCCTCTTCAAGTCCATGGAACATCGCAGAGTTCTCATCACAGATCTTCAGTCAACCGCCGAGAGTGCAGTGAGGCGAGTCATTGCTGCTGAGCTGCATGATGCATCGGCGCAGCCCCCTTCTGGCCTTGTGCAAATGCACGTCTACTCAGTCTCTATCGTCTCGCAGAGACCTTTGAGCGCCTGAGCCGTTCGAACCGTCGCACCCGCCCCATCTGCAGTGGCAGCCCGCTTGAAACAGAGACGGATCATCTGAGGGCTGTTGGCAAAGGTGTTGCAATGGCGCCTTTCGTCCCACTCGGCCTGTGGAGACCAGTGGCCCCAGCCTGTTTCGCATGCAGGGACAACTCATCTTCAGTGACTGCAGTGACGTCCGGTCGGCCTCTATCTAAAACGACGTACAAGTACATGTTTCGTCATGAAGCATGCGTGGATGTAGGCCCTGCGGCGTGTTTCAGCGTGATGTCACTTCTGCTCTTTTCTCACTTTCGCCTACGTACCGCGTTCAAGGCGTGGGATCATGAAGCAGGCAAATTCAATCCTGGTCCTGCCTCCTTGTTGGTCGTTGCCGTATCCGTGCCACTGTTCCTGCATTTGCTAGGACTGCTAGGAGAGCCACGGACTGGCAAGGACTTCACTCTTCGGCAAACGGACGTCCTGGCTCGCTGCCGCGCGGCTCCAGGCCTCCATCGACCCACCCTTGCCTGACTCTCAGCAAGATCAGTCTCGTTCAAAAACTCTCGCTGCATGCTGCAATACCTTGAACACAATGGCCACCACGGAGATCTACTGCGTTACTGCGGGTTGTGTGGGTCTTGGCGTCTGCTGGACGAGCGACTGGTCAGCCCGGTGCAACAACCGCCTGCTGCAAAGTCCTGACTCCAGCCCTAAACCACCCTTGGAACTCGGTTTCCACTCCGTTCCCCTTGTTCCTTGCTCCCCGATTTCCAATCTCTCTTCCCGCCCCCCCCCCCCCTCCCCCCCTCTGCTCTCGCAACTTCATGTTGTCTAAGGTCCAGATGGACGAAGAGCCTTGAATAGCCAAAAGAGACACACCCAAACGTGAGCTTCGGAAAGAAGATGCAGCAAGGGACGCTACAGTATTACAGGGACATACAACAAACGTGGACGGAGGCTGTGGGTAGTGTGCTGTGCCGAGCGGCCCTGGCTGCGCACATCAAAGCCGTTCCCGGCGCTGCCATGCTGGTGGCGGCCTGGTGCCAACACCCGAAACTGGCAAAGGTTGGCTGCTCCGAATGATGGTCGACTTGACTGCGGATCTGTGCAAAAACCGTGCATCACGAGCCCCAGCACCCCGATCTGCCTGTGTGAATCGCTCCGGCATAGTCTGCAGCCTCCGACCAGGTGAGTTTCTTGAAGCACCCGGTACACCGTTGAGTTGGATGCACGTTGGACTCAGGACTAGGTACTAGGGTGATTGGGACTGGCTACGGGAGTATTCGAAGGAGACCTACATGCCCCTATACAGGAGCTGACAGGATTCGGGCCTGATGAGGACCCTGCTGGTAAACAGCACCACTAGCAGCGCTGTTGCCATAGTCCCAGCTTTCTTGAGGCCAACTCTCATCACCGTGTCCGTGTCCTGTCGTGGCACTTGCTGGACAGAATGCTGCCAGATTTCAAACCCTGCACTCCACCAGTTTTGGAGGAGTGCTATTAGTTTTCGTTCGGGCCTGTCACAGCGGGAGAGCAGGGGCCTTTCCCGAACTGGCCGCGGCATGGCTGCGGAGGCCCCCAGTCACCTGTGTGGCGGGAGAAACGACGAAACTCATCACTCATTCTAGCTCTCATTCGCAGTGCCTTTGGCCACACCCCACTGATGGCCCTCGCCCTGCCAAGCAGAGGGATCATGCCAACCTGCCAGAAGACACAGCACCCTGCTGCAGTACGTATCAGAACAAATGCCGGAGGCTGATTGACCATGACGATTTAGATGTGCAGATGATGCAAGAAAGCAGCCTCCATCGCAGGCCCCTTTGCCCGGTGTCCAAGTGCCGGTATCCGGCGCCTCTCAGTGAATGCGGCAAGCCCCAATCTTTTCTCACCAACGGAGCGGCGGCCGGTTGTGATGGCCTTTCCACCAGGCATTCCTTTGCCGGGCCCTCAGCACAGACGCAGGGGTTCCGAGTCTGCCAAAACTGAAGTGGTCAGTGGCTCCGGCCCATGCCGTGACCAGTCCACCCAGGCGCAGGCATCGGAGGCACCTGGCGTTCAGAGGGAGGCGACTTGAGAATTGGAAGTCAGCTGAGTCTGAGACAC
The DNA here is from genome assembly GCA_003297005.1 of Symbiodinium sp. clade A Y106. NCBI lineage: Eukaryota > Dinophyceae > Suessiales > Symbiodiniaceae > Symbiodinium > Symbiodinium sp. clade A. The sequence goes on along the minus strand of BGNK01002600.1, from coordinate 79,533 downwards.
AATCCTACTTCACAAACATTGAAAGAGTATATCAAGCCAGAATCCTTCTAAACGTAAGCATCTCTTTACAATGAAAGAAGGCCGTTTACTAAATTAGACCATTGGAAGACTCGCTTTCCGAAGCTGCAAGGCTGAAGCTCACCTGTTGCTTGTTCTCAAATGCGCCGTTCTGCCGGCCTGCCCCTGCATGGGTCTCACGGCATTCACGGGCCTCAGCGGATTTTCAAATCATGTGCAGCTGCGGATGCCCGGTAGGTTCTCCTAAGCGCAGTGCACCGCATGCGGCTGCGGAGGAAGTGGCGGTTGCGGAACCGGATGTGCTGGCACTGGCATTCCCATTCCGAATGCCGGCCCTGCGCCTGGGCCTCACGGGACTCTGAGGCTTTGAAGCGCCGAAGCTCCCACAAAAAGGAGGTGGCTTCGGCTTCGGCTCTGCCTGCGGCGGCGGCCTCGTGGCTCAGGAAAGAAACCTGATTTTCTTGCGCAGAAGCAACACTCAGGTTGCAATCCGCCAGGCTTCGCTGTGCAAACTCCGGGTGTATGCGCGGCAAGCTCGGCCAAGAAGCTACCAACTCCTTGGCACGGGCCACGCACTCCGGAAAGCCCACAATGACCACCTCCATGGCTGCACACAAAGCACCCCACCATGTGGGCCCACAATTCGATTTATCAATAGCAAAGCCGCCTTGTTGCCCATTCCAGGCGTCGGCTCCTTCACCTGAAAACCCCCCGTAGACAGTATCTTTTTAATCGTCTCTATGCAAAAAGGACTCACCGAGGTACGGGCTCCCAGGTATGCACCACTCTGGTCCTTCATGTTGGAAATATTTTGGCCTTCAGCTGTTTTGATGCATGGCCAGGAACGGGTCAGAGCAAACAATTCAGAATGATACTGGTGGTGGTGGTGATAAATGGGACAACGACGGGCAAGGATGTTAATGATAACTCCTCCCAATGCTACGAAGACGACGACAACTACTCCTACTACTGCTGCGGCCACTACTGATACAACAGCAACAGCAACAACAACAACAATTACAATTACAACTACACCTACACCTACAGCTACAACTACAACTGCAACAACTACTACTACTGCTACTACGACAACTACGACTACTAGGACTAGGACGACTATAACCTACTACCTACTACCTACTTACCTACCGCTTACTAGTAACTGCTAACTCCTAACTACTGCTTACTACTAACTGCTAACTACCAACTACTCACTAACTACCTACTACGACCTACTAGTAACTACCTACCACTACCTTGTACACCTACTACTATCCACTACTAACTACCTACCTACCTACCTACCTATACTACTACTGCTACTACTACTACTACTACTACTAAAACTACTACTGCTGCTACCACTACCACTACCACTACCACGGCTGCTACCACTACCACTACCACTACGACTACGACTACGACTACCACTACCACTACCACTACGACCAAGACTACGACTACTGCTACGACTACTGCTACTACTACTACTACTCCTGCTGCTACTACTACTACTACTACGTACTTTACTACTCCTGCTACTCCTGTTACCCCAACTACTCGTGCTGCTCCTGCTACTCCTGCTACTCCTACTATCTCCTACTCCTCCTTCTCCTCCGCCTCCTTCTCCTACTCTGACTTCTACTCCTACTCCTCCTACTACTACTACTGCTACTACGACGGCGACCTGCCACTGGTACTACTCCTACCTCTACACCACTACCACCACATCGAGCCACATATCCACCCGACACCGCATCCCCCTCAACTCCAAAAGTGCTAACCATAGAACTAAGAAACAAAAACGCAAACGCCGCTCGGACAAGCCAGCTGCTAGAACCCTAAGCCTAAATCCATGAAGCTTTGCGCACAGCCATCGAAGCCCGCAGCCTGCAAAAGCCCCAGCCTCAAGCACAAACCCTAAGTCAAAACTCTAAACCCTTGGCAACTAGACCCCTAAAACCAGAGTCTGGTACGCCCTGGGGGTGCTGCGTGCTTTTCTGTAATCTTAACCCTAAAAAATCGTTCCCAAACTAAACCTTCCGGCCTCTTGGACCGATGAGTCGCGAGATTAGCCTCGGCTCTATGTCCTGCGAAGATCAAGAGTTTTATACGGACGTTTGTTATGGTTGTCTCGTCGATTTTATGAAGGATATATGAGGTTGTCATCAGGTGTGTTTTTGTAACAGTGTTCCTTAAAGGATGCTATAGGGGTTTCAATAGTGCTATAAAGGTTTCATGCCGGGTGTATAGGCCTTTGTAACGTTTCTGAATAAGGCATTTCATGGAGATTTTTCGGCGTCTTAAAATTAGGCTGTCCTTTTGCTAAGTATCCTACTATTCATCAGAGGGACCCTTAGGTTATTGTGGGCATTAAGGCCCCCTAACCCCCCCCCCCCCCCCCCCNCCGCTTCTTTAAATTAGGCTGTCCTTTTTCTAAATATCCTTCTATTCATCAGAGGGACCCTTATGTTATTGTGGGCATTAAAGCCCCCTAACCCCCCCCCCCCCTCCCCCTACCCCCCTCAGGGTGCTTATGAATTCAGGACTGTTGTCAAGGTGCCCCGACTTTCGGAAACCCCGCGTCTGAGGTTAGGATCAGGAGGGCTTGGGCGCAGGGGGTTTGGGGTTTCAGGGTTTAGGGTTTAGGGGTTTAGGGTTGACGGGGGGCTTTTGGGGCTTGGAAGCATGGGTATTGCGATTTAAGCTTTACAGATCTTTAAAGACTAAAGCACCCGGGCTAAGGGCAGCAGGGTTTCAGTTTCTGGCCTAGGGTTTAAGGAAACCTCGCCAGGAAAGATTGGGAAAGATTACGCTGTCTGCCCCTCTGGACAAAGCTGTCTGCGCCCTGTGCCCTACGAACCCTGCGGTCCAAGATTTCGGTGATGTTGCCGATGGCGGCGAGGTCGCCCTCAACAATACAATTGACCTTGGAAGCCCGCTCTGCGGTATGTAAGCTGCGCGGATCGTGGCTGCGAGTCGAGTGAGATCCCGAACACAGCCGTATTTGGTTTAACTGGCACGGTATCCCTTTTTTGCGATTCCTTCATGCTGCGAGTATGCTGCGTCACGGCATCTCCATTTCCGCTCCAGCCGGCCACCCATTCTTCTTGGGGCCCCTGCAAGCGCTTTGCACTTCTCCACCGCCGCCGGGGCGCCAACCTCGGGTTTACCAAAGCTGGATCTGTTGCTGCTTCATCCGTGTTTAAGGGGCTGCCTGCAGATCAAAAGATGCGCGGCGTGCTGGAAAAATATTCAGATTTTGGAAATGTTCGGCGTTAGCAGCCAACTTCCAGAACAGCGGGAAAGACATTGCAGAGAACCGGCAAAGAGTCGTCGGAAACGAAGTACTTTCCCACTGCTCGGGCATTGAATACACGCAATTGTCGTGTTGAAGAAGTCACGAAATTTTCCAGCTGGCTCGAACAACTTTGACCTATTGCTGTTCTGTCCATACATCGGAAGATGAGGCAAGCCTACCAAAACAATCACAGCGACAATCATGCATATGTTTGATCGTGAAAGAAGCGCTGCCGTCAGTTTGCCTTCAGCACTTACTCCATACGGGAAACTGACTGGCCCGACAACCCATGTCCAAGACAAGCTCGCTACGCTTGCAGGTAGCGAAGGTATTCGCTAAAACGAACTGTGGACTTTTTCTTCGTCCCGAGTACCTTGGTGTGCCAAGAAAATCGAACAGGTCGTTAAACGAACCTGCCGATCCTCAGTTCTGTACGAACAGCGCGGTTCACTCCACTTCTGCGCGCTGTTCCACCACCCTCCGCGCGCGAAGCTCGTGGGCGAACTTGACGAACTTCGGGAAGAGCGCCCCTTGGTCTTCCTGGGGCACTCGCAGGAGCCACTCGTACCCCGCGTCGAAGTCGAACTCGTCCAGCTGGCAGCCAAGCTCCGCTGCTAGCGACCAATCGTCTCTGGAGACGCTGTCGGACACGTTTGCGCTGGAGGTGACCCGGTGAAAGCTAAGGGCCACGCTCTCACTGGCCAAGAACCTGGAAAGGCAGCCCAAGACTTTGGTGAACGAGACGTCTTTGCTGTAGCCCTTGGTCAGCGCGTGCTGTGCCGCAGAGTTGTCGACGAAGCAAAGTAGGTGCCCGCGAACGTGGGGGAGCACCGCCAAGATCGCGAACAGTTGTGCTAACATCTCGAGCCAGAAGATGAAAGCCTTGGATGTAGCTGTCCTGCGGAGAACCTGCGCAGGCACCTCAGACCGAAAAGCTTGAAACCCTGTGGTGTAGCGAACACAGCCCCCCAACCGTTAGAACTATTGTGCCAGACGTCCTTGGGGATGCTCTCGGACAGCCACCTGTTAGCCGAACGTCTGGTCCCGGACAAGGTAATGTACGCGTCGGCATACAAAACGAACACTGGTACTTGTTCAGGCTGCAGGGGTATGCGAACTGGTCGAAGTTCAGGGAGAAGGGCGTAGATCTCTTGCAGGCAAGTGCGCAGCTGTTGGCTTAAGCCCGAGGGCTGGTGCACTCCCGAACACTGGCGCTTGAAGAGCGGTCCCAGCAATGCCTTGCCCACGTTNGGGCTGGTGCACTCCCGAACACTGGCGCTTGAAGAGCGGTCCCAGCAATGCCTTGCCCACGTTGGAGAACACCCACGAACAAATAAAATTCAGCTTGCCCGCCAGCTTGGCAGCCTCGGTCTATCCTCCTCAAGTGCCCTGCCAATCAACTCGCGGACCCTCGCTATTCGTTTTGTTCCCGGGGATGCCAGTAGTTCAGCGTCCGAGATCTCCCAGTCCACTCCCAGAAGGGTCTGGCGTGAAGATGGGGGCTTGGCCTTGGCCTCCTTCATCTTAGTGCCGAACACGCGGTGTTGTGCCTGGAAGCACTGGAAACCGTGGTTTGCTGACTGTTCTGCCTCGCGCTCGAAGAAGTCGTCCACAAAGTGGGCCGCGCCCACGAACAACGTGGCCACCGATATGCAACAAGCTGCATCTGCGAACCTCACGTAACTCCAGACTGAGGCAGCTGACCCAAACGGCAACACCTGGTGGAGGTAGACTGGCTCTGGGTACCCTCCTGGGAGAACGGTGGCACACTCCGCGGGTCGACGAACAGGAAAAGCTCGGTGAGCCCCTTCGTGGTCCACTGCAGCCAGCTTGGGTCGGCCGAACTTGGCTCGAACGCTGGAAGCTATCGTGGCCGCCCCCTGATAGGGTGGCACGTCCCCCGCCCACACTGTACTGTTGTGGGCTGACCGAAGCCAGTCGTCCCCGCGTCTAATCTTGTCGTCCTGGACGATTGCGAACGCGCGGGCGGCGTACCTGGTGCCGCTCGGACTGTGCTTGTAGCCACTGTAGCGAGTAAGGTCCTACGAACCTTGCTTTGGTGGCCTCCTTCAAGACTTCCTGGAGCATCGTCTCTGCATGTTCGTCCTTCCTGGGGTTGGAGACGATCTGACGAACGTGCTCTGTGTTGAAGGCCTCGAACTGCTCTTTGGTCCAGGGGTTGCTATATTTGGAGTCCGAACGTAACAGCCAGCCGCTGCCCGGCGGGACGTGGCCCAACAGTGGGAAGTTCCAGAACAAGTCGTGCACCAAGGCGTCCCATTCCGGGAAGTCAAGCAGCTTTAGGAGGTGAGAAAAGCCAGCAGCTGGAAGACGTAGCCTGGCGACCCTTGTTTGTAAACTTCACGAACGTGCTGCGGCGAGGTTGCCAGCCAGGCTTCTTGGCCCTCGGCCAACTCCTGGACGAACTCGGTGATGTCTTCGACCACCGCTTGGCGCCACTGTGCAAGCTTGGGGCCAAACGTCTGCTGCTGGTCGTAGGCCCACTGCAAACAGGGGTTGAGCTTGGCCGGGAACGCGTCCTCCCACCGAACTGTAGTTGCCCAAGCAAAGTGTTGCCTGTACTCGTTGGGGTCCCAGGTCAACTGAGCTCGCCGCCACCACGAACAAGCTCTGAGCAGCAGACGGGAGCCTTCCGGGTGGTACCTGACTTCGAACGTGGGAGAGGGGAGCTGTGTGTACCACTGTGGTTGAGAACTTGACGACACTTGCAAAACCTGAGCTGAAAAGAGGAGCACGAACAGGATGAAACGACTGGTGGGTAGGTGCCAGGAGTTCCCCAGTTGCTTGCACCGCTCTCTTTCGGGGCAGCCAGCAGTGTACCCCACTGGGAAGTCGTGTAAGAACTCACCCACTTTGCCATGGGACTCTACCAGGGCGTACGCCCAGTAGCGCCAAGGCGCGAACTGTTGGCTGTCCTGGCGCCACCTCGCCATTGTCTCAGGCGACTCCTCACGCTTCCGCTTAGGTGGGGGCGGACGGCCCTCCTGAGTAGGCGCTGGGGCTAAACCTCCCCACACGGCACGTCGCAGCAACCTGTCGGGGAAACCTCGAACTGCTGGGGAGGAGTTCCCAGTTCCGATTCCACTTTCTCCAGTGGGCCATGCCGGCTGCGATCGGCTGAGGCACAGGCTGTTGTTCCTCTGGCGGTTTGATGTGGGAAGCCCACCACAGCCTAGGTCGGCTGACCAAGCCGAACGATGCAGCATCTGACATGAATGAACTTGTCTGCAGCAAGTCGTCGAGGGAAGTTTGTACTTGCTGGGACATCGTGACATTCTCCACAAGGAAGCCCACCTCGAACTTGCACGAACTGCTAAACGGCTTCCACCACTTGTGGATCCAGTCCACGAACTTCCGGCCCTCAGGGCCCGCGGTGCCCAGTGACAGGCTGCCCTTGATCTGGGAGAAATCCGGGCAAGGTGGGGCGCATGCCACGAGCACGAACGTGTCTTTCTGGCACTGCGTCCTGAGGGCCTCGATGACCCCTGCCGGGTCAGTTGTGAGCGCGTCGCCCTTCTGCACTACCTCTGCGTGTCGCGACTTCACGACCTGTTGTCACGCGAGGTCTAGCTCCCAAGCCCACGACAGCACTGAGACTGGTCGAACTCCTATGTCCAGCAGGGACTGGTGCGCCGAAGAGATCCCGTCGAAAAAGCTCAGCAGAGCGACGGGCTTGCGCTGGGCTGGAGCCTTGGTGCCTGTACCCGAGCTCTTGGGGTTGGGGCCTAAACCGAACTTAGTGGGGTTCGGGGCAGGCTGCACTGTCAGCGGTTGTGGCAGAGGCTTTGGCGCACACTGTTGCGGTTGGCGCAGGTCAGGGCGCTTAGCTGGTCCTCCTGACTCGGGGGCCCAGGACTAAACCGAACTTAGGGCCGGGGGGTTGTGGCGCAGCAGTCGCGGACTGTGTAGCGGAGACGGCCTGGGCACTTGCTGGGCGTAGTCCTCACAAAACTGGCTTTGGCAGACTCGGGACTCGCGTTGTTGCACTTGGGTTCCCGGGGTACTGTTGCCCAGCGGACGAAGCGGCTCCAAACCACTACGAACCGGCGTAGGGGACGGGACTAAACCGCTAGGGGGGAAAACCGGGGGAAGCGGCGGAAAAGGTGCACTTCGTGCCGGCTCAACGAACGTTCCGTGCTGTCCCTAGTGGGTGGCCTGCGGGTTCGGGCTCTGGTTGCCGTGGGCGGACTTGCACGCCGCCCCGAACTTGCGGGCGCTCGTAGGGCGTGTTCGCGCGTGTCAGGAAGCGAGCGGTCTTGCCACCTTGCTTCCCCTTACCCTCTTTGCCCTTGCCCTTGCCTTTGCCGTCGGGTGGCATCCAGCGTGCAAGGGCGTCGTGTTTCTCTGGGCTAGAGATGATCTACTGCTACGCATGTGCATAGCGAGTTCCCACGAACACTTGCGGTAGTACTCACGAACCTGCGGCAGCTTGTTGGGGTTGTCCCGAACCATGTTGGTGAAAAACTCCGCGAACTGGTTGACGACGTGTTCTTCTCCCCACCTGCATGCAGAAGATCATCGCCCAACGAACTGCATCAATGGCGTCGATGAACGTGAGCACCTTCTGGGGCTCCGGGACGTACTTCTCCTTCTTGACCAAAGAGCCCGAGGCGTCAAGGCTTAGAACTCCCGCCATGTTGTCGTCGTGGCGGGCCCACGGCTTAGAAGGAGTGAGGTTTCGCTGGGCTAACACTTCCCCCAAGCAAACTGGTGTGAAGAGGTTCGTCGTCTCCTTTTCCCAGACCATTCTGGCCAAAACTTCTTCTGCACCACTGATGAGGTGGACCGAGAACGAACGGTGGTGGCCCTCGATCTTGGTGGCCTCGAACTCCTTGATGCGCTTGGCCGAGAAGCCCTTGGGGAGTTGCTTCGGCGCCTTGCCATCGCCTGTTGCTGTAGTCACCGGCGTCGTGAGGGCTGGTGTGCTCGGCGGCGTCCCTGGAGCTGCTGTTGCGAACTGCTTCTTCCGGGCCAACTCGATCTGGTCCACCATGTGGTCGATGATCGCCTCGGTGACGTCGATTTCCTCGTCCTTAAGTTTGATGGTTTCGGTACCCATCGTGATCCCTGTCTTGAGAGGCTCGAGCATCTTGGCGATGTTGGACCTGTCCCCGAACAAGTGGCCTAGCACCCCCGAGTTGGTCACACCCTTGTCGCGGAGGAAAAGGCCGACTCGTTTGTCGAGGCCACTCTCTTCGGCGAGCTTGCTGAGGTCTGGCAACGCCACCGTCATGAGGACGAACTGTCCTCACCTGAAGGAGAGTCGGAGGCCTGTTGCTGGTCTGAGCCCAAAGCTACCGAACTAGGCTGGGACGAACTTGCAAAACACTTGGTGCACCTTGAAAACCCTGGCAAGACGGACGGGTGTCTAAGGTGGTTGCTGCAGCCNCTTGCAAAACACTTGGTGCACCTTGAAAACCCTGGCAAGACGGACGGGTGTCTAAGGTGGTTGCTGCAGCCGTAGTACCACCTGCCACAAGCAGTAACCCAGTCAACACTCTGCAAGCTGAGTTCGTTCTCGCACGGCTTGTGTGGTGTACCACCGTAGCCTTACTTTGCCAGGACGCGGCAACCACGCGATGGACCAAGGCCGACACTGCAGCCTCATCGAACCCCGTGCTGGGGGTGGTCGATGGGCGAAACTCACTCGAAACGGCTTGGCCGGAAAAACGAACAAGTGCAGCTGTCTTTGTGGGGCAAAAGACAGAATCTTGCACATAGCGCCAAATGGCAAGCGAGCCCCAGCGGCCTATCACTTGAATGACCGGGAGGGTCACTTCTGCACGTGCGAACAGTTGAGGGCAGAGACCCGAAAGCAGTGTTGCGACCACTTTTCGATCGCCGCTGGGCTCCACTCATGCAAGGCCTCATTGTGGAGAGCGAACGCACACACCTGGGCCAGCTTAGTTAGCTGCTTAGCCGACGGCGGTACGCCCTTGTCGCCAAACAGTGGCGCCTGTGGGTCGTACGACCCGGTTCTGCGCATCCTGACTACTAAGTCTAGCAGCGCGTGGAAGACACACAGCGGGTGACGACCTTCTCGACACGAACACTTCTGCAGGCTTGTGAACATCAGTGCCGGGGGTGTGCTTGCAGCGCAGCCCGGGTCATGACGAGGCGAACAGATACAAACGTGTGTCCTCTCGCAGCCTTTGCCCTCTGTGTCGGTCTTGGCAACGGTCTTGGACACTGGGAGCCTCACTGTAACCGACCTGTTTCCTTTGTTGAACCGGACATCATTGCCCACCACATTGGCAATCTCTATTCCTCGTAGGAGGAACCACACTGCCGTAAGCGCTGTGACGAACGGTTCCTTGACGCGAACTGTGAGCGGCACCTCGAGCTCGTCGTAGGCGGAGGCGAGGGACGCCGAAAAGTCCAGCTTCACGTTGTCGAAGAAGAGGTCCAACTTCGGCGACGATGGTCCATCCCCCGCTGGATCGAACGGATTGCCTGGGACCTCGCCAAGTCCAGCTGCTGGGTCCATTGAAAGCCGGACTCGATGTGCTTGCACTTCGCCACCGCAAAGTATTGAGCCGACGAACGATACTTTGCGGCCTTGAACAGGGAGCCCAGAGCGAACACAAGGTCGACAGTGACTGGCAACGGCTCCAAACCACGGTGCTCGGCCATCTTCTTCCACGTGGACCAACGGCTCTCTCGGGATGCCTGGGAAGTCTTCGCGAACCGGTCGGCCAGAAACTCGGCGTCCGCCGTTGCCAAGTCCACCGTGACTCGCTCGTTGGACGGTGTGGGCTCCAGTCCAATGCGTTGTAGCGAGCCCCTGGCATATGGGTGCACGACCGGAATGTCACTCCTCGAGGATCCACGGGTACCCCCAGTCGCGAACAGGCGGTCCATCGCCACGTCCCCCAGGATTCCACGGAGCGTGGGCAGTTCTCGAGCTGCCAGGCCGACTCGACTCCAGCTGCCTTGATGCTTCTCAGGAACGACTGGTTGCCAGTGGCCTGCAAGACCTGTACCAAGCTAGCGAACGTCGAACGATCTGCCTCGCACTCAACGTACCACATGGTCGAAAGGGGACGCTGCAATCACTTAACTTGGGAGAGCGTACGCTCGAGGGGGGCTGCGGACGCAACCACCCGGTATGCACGACAACCCCGCGCGTACGCGCGAAAACCCTGTCCCGAACTCCCCTCCCCGTGGCTAGCAGGACTGCCAGTCGCTCGGACGTTAAGAGAGAGAGTCGGGGGAGGGCAGGAGGGAGGTGCACATGCCGAACATGAAGCCGAACTGCAACAGCTGCAACCCTCAGCGGAGGAGAGAGAGAGAGAACGAGGGGGAGGTGCAGGAGGGAGGTACTCTCGGAAGACTCTTCTGGCTGGACGTACGTCCACGAACAGGCTCTTCAGTCCGTTCCTGGGTGTGCCTGTCTGTACGCTCTGTGGCACCTGGGGCAGTGGTGCTTAGAGAGCGAACGGCGATGTCCCCGCCGGTTAAAGCGCAGGCACGAACGGGCCCAGCAGCACGGGCACCGAACTCTGCAAGCCGACATGAGGTCGTGGAATGGTGGCGGGGCAAGCTCGAACGGCTGGTCCGTGTCCTGGCACAACAGGGCGACGCCGATCGATATTGTGGTCAGCGCTCGGCCGTGTACTCCGGGTGGGCCAGCCTGGGCCACTGGCGGAACTGGCCGGTGCCGTCTGTGCCTCCTAAGCACCTGCCGGGGTAGAAGTCGAACCTGGCCCCGTCGCCGTGCTCGGAGTCGAACTGGAGCCCGATGTAGCACTCGGGGCCGACTCGCTGCCGGAGCTGTCGTCGGACCTGTGGTCGGGGCCATGATCCTCGGCGTTGGCCGCCACCACCTGCATCATGTGCGGCGGCGTGGCCGCCACCACCTGCTTCGCCAAAGTGGCCGCCGGCAAGGTAGTGAGCGGCGGCGCCACTGTGGCCGGCCCGAACTGTCTGGCTTGCCTTGGACGCGGCCTTCTTGGAGATCGCCTGGAACAGGCCGGCCTGCTGCTGTGGACGAACGGGCGTCGGAGCCGAACCTGGCTTGGCCGGAGGCTGCTTCAGCGGCGGTCGAACTGCCGGCGGTGGGTGCGCAGGTGGAGGTAGAGGCGGATCTTGCTGGTTGTCTGCCTTCGCCGCCGGTCGTTGCTTGACCTGCACCTGCTTGGGCACCTGGCTTGTCGACGAACTTGCCGTAGTAGTCGCTGGTGTCGGGCTCGGCGTCGTCTGTTGGGCCGCCACAGCTGACGAACTCGCCGGTGCCGAACCGACAGGTGCCGAACTGGACGCTGGCTGCTGCGCGCGACCTCCACAGCGGCAGCGTCATCGTCATCGGCTGCCTCCTCGTCGGACGAACCTCTCATGGCTTCCTCCAGAGCTTGTGCCACACGCTCGAGGTCGTCCGTGGGCACTCGTCCGAACATCACTGCCAGCTCGCCCGAACTTGCGGTGCACACCCTGTGCACTGACTGCCACAAGTCGAGCTCGGCAGCCTCGTCGCTCCACGACATGGCTGCAAAAGGAGAGCTAGCAGAAAAGCTTCACACGCTCGTGCCTCGAGGAGCTTCAGCACCGCGAACTCAACGAACTAGTTACGAACAGCGGGCAGGCACTAGCGGACTTACACTGTACGAACAGCACCGCACGCTTGTCACTCATTGCACACGTGCAATACCCGACAATGCCATCGGGCGCATATAGGGTCCGCGCAATTTCAACGTTTGCCGGGTCATTCCGGTCGAGAACGCCTACTTTCACGACGCCGGTCTGAGATTTCAGGGCCTTGATGTTCCTGCAGCCAGGAACAACAGACGCCAATGGCAAAACTCGGAGCATGAAGGCACCCAGGCCTTCCCTGCACGCCGAGCAAGTCTTTGACCTCAGCGACAGGCAGAAGCCCTTTGAAGATTCAGTGTCAGTCCGGGTGGACACCTGAGTCCCTCACCCGGCCAGCAGGTACTTGAACATGAGCCGTGATGTCGCCAGCAGCTGCTTCCTCTCCTGCCACAACAAATCGCCGGCAAAGCTGAGATCCTTCTGCTGCCATCGTCAAGAAAAGATAAATGCCTCCGGCCATTGCCATCCCGGGTATGCCAGGTGCCATAGCCTGACGGGAGAAGGACTTACCTCTTGTGGATGCATGCGCAGGGTCCCTCGCCGGTTGCGCGGCCAGAAGCCTGCCACGAAGGTGACGTTCAGCAGGTGGAGTGCAGACAAAGCAAAGCATGTCAGTGGGCGAGGCAGCGATGTTCGCTCCGGCAGCTTGGGCCTGCAACAGGTACAACACGGAACTGTGAGAAGCCCTGGATACCTGGCCGCCTGGCCTGCATGAGGGCAGAGAGCGTCTTTGGTGCCGGTACGGCCACCGGCGCAGGCGCCGGTACGGGTGGCAAGGCAGCCGATGCTATAAGAGCCGGGACCACCACCGGACCAGGAGCAGCCTCGGCCTAACACTTTGCAGACTATTCATTCACTCATCGGGGATATGGGAGTGTAGCTTATGCTGGGGTCTGTATAATAAGGATCCTACTATTTAAGGTACTATCTATATATATATATATACACACATATATTTATTTATGCATTTATTTATTTATTATTATATTTATGCGGGTCCCCTATTTTCGGAAACTCCCATACTCAGTCATCACCGAGTAGTTTGCCTCGTGCCAGAAGATGCGAACTGAGCATCCGACGGGTGGCTTGTCCCAAAGCCTGAAAATCAAGTGTTCGAGGAACCAAAACTTACAGTATCGTCCCGCTTGAACATGCTCCTGGAAGCCGCCTGCTCGGACTCTTGACCCAAAAAGCAACATCCCAAAACTAGACTTTCAGTAATCTTGGATCTCGAAGCATTCTAAACCCCTCAACCCCACAGAATGCCAAGATGCATGTCCGTCCACGCACGCTTTACTCGCACATGCTTTAGCTGCAACTCCGTAACAACCCAAAACGGCTCTGCTCTACTCAAAGCCCTCTCGATCCAGTAGGGAAGCAGAGCCTCCCTCTGCTGTGTCCACTTTAGGGTTTAAAGTAACACCTTGCATTACTTTTCCTAGTACTATTACTCTTACACTGCTATTACTATTGCTATTGCTATTGATATTACTATTACTATTACTATATACTATGACCATATTACTCTATGACTACGTATTACTACCTGTACTGCTATTACTATTACGATTGCTACTTTTATCGCTAGTTCTAATAGGAATAGTAATCGCAATAATTTCAGTAATACTACTGCTACTACTGCTACTACTGCTACTACTGCTACTACTGCTACTACCACTGCCACTGCCACTGCCACTACTACTACTACTACGACGACGACGACTACCTCCGGGTCCCGGCCTCTTGGCCTCCTCCGCCGCACGCTCAGCGGCCTCGCGACGAGCCTCCTGCCGCTCGCGCTCCTTTCAAAGTGCAAACAACAGGTTTAGGCTTAGGCGGCTTATGGTTTAAGGGACATGTTTTGTCGGTTCTTTCCATCCCTGTTACAGTCCTAAACGATTTTTAGGGCTTAGGGTTTAGCATAGGTTTTTGTTTCCAGCAGGATCGTCTCGGGCCATGCAGCTCTTGGGTCTTTAACGTGCTTCAGGACTTTCAGCGTGGCTCTCACGGATGCATGCGGGTGGGTTCCGGGCTTGCAAGTTGGGATGTGCCTTTGCATCTCGACCTTTTGGTGTCGGCGTGTTGGCTTTCTGGCAGGCTTGAGCACTGTAGGAGGGATGTCCACGGCTTGGGATGCGCTGGTTTGGAGCCACGTATATGTCTGGAACCCTGCGAGGTCACCCGCCACAAAGGAGTTCGCTGCTCGGCTCCATTCTATTTAGGGTACTAGATTTAGGGTCCTATATTTAGGGTGCTGCTTTTAGGATCCTATATTTAGGGTCCTATATTTATGGTACTGTTTTTAGGATCCTACTATTTAGGGTACTAGATGGCCAAACCCTGGGCAGATGCCGAGCATTGCAAAGCGTGGGAGACGACTTGAGAACGAGCCCACATGGGAGTTTCCGGAAATTAGGGTACCTTATTTTGGGGTCCCTATAATAAGGATCCTATTATGTAGGGTACTATATTAGGGTCCCGTATTGTCGGAAACTCCCGTATCAAAGCAGTAACACACAGATTCACTTTCGTGCCTCGAAGTGTGCATTAAGTACAATCCTGGTTGACTTGCAGTTACAGTACCCATTTTTCCATAGCCACACACTTTCCTCAGTCGATCGGCGGGGAACTACCCTTGTCTGGAAGCGTACTAACCCGAAACCAGTTAGTCTTTCACAGAGGGTGCCTCCTCTTCCATTTGCTCTTCGAGTTCGCGCCGCTCGCGCTCTTCCTCAATGCGTAGGTTCACCAGCCCACGGGAGACATAGAGTTGCTGTAAGGGCGACTTAGGGCTTAGGGTTTAGGGGTTAGGGGGACTTTACTATCCGGGTACTCAGGTAGCTACAAAGATTGGTATAAAATGGTAAAAACCCATAAAGCGTCCCCACCGGAAGAACCGCCCCGAACCTGCCCTCTCGGTACCCGCCCCGGAACCTGCCCGGAACCCGTCCCCGAACTTGTCCCAGACCTTAATTCGGCTGAAGACGCCAAAGCTGTCGCTCTACTGTACTGCCCACTGCCTACTGCCTACTGCCCACTGCCTGCTGCCGACTTCCTACTGCCTACTGCCCACTGCCGACTGCACTGCCGACTGCCCACTGCCCACTGCCCACTGCCGACTGCCCACTGCCCACTGCCACCGCTGCCGCTCCTGCTCCTGCTCCTGCTCCTGCTGCTACCGCGACTGCGATGCAGCGGTGACCGTTTTGACGCACTGGCCATAGCCCGCTGAAACTCTCAAGACCCACAGCTCATATAGCTCTGCAATGCAGACACATAGGTAGTATAGAAAGTATAGTCCATATACATAGTCTGCATACATACTGACATACTTACTTGTTTACGTACTCACCAACTAGCCAGCATCGACAGCCTCCTCCAAGCGCCGCAGCCTCTCTCGTTCCTTTCGCTCGGCCTGTCAGGGGTACAGTTTGAGGTTCTGACAGCAACTCTTTCGGCATTTTCGGTCAGTCTTAAAAGGAAAAGGGCTGTCTACTCTTGGCTCGTAAGCAAAACCAAACGGATATGCAACCTGCTCGTCCGAGAATCTCCTAGGAAAGGGGGGTTTGGGCTCGGGTTTGATGAGAGCGCCTCAGCTCTAGCCTCGCGCTCACGCTTTTGGCGCTCACGTTCTTCCTGCTTCCTGGCATCGACGATGACTCCAAACTCAGGAGACTGGATTCGGCACGTCGTGCTCCTTTTCTCCGAGGAGCCATGCTTGCAGTGAGAAGCGAGGATTACGGCCTTGAAAGACTGCCCAGTGCTAAGAGTTTGAGCACATCAAAGCTCCCATGCACTGCGCCCAACGGGTTCCCATCATGCTGGTCACGGCGTGACCGTCCTTGCTCCGACGAATATGCCCAGAAAGAGTGCTTTGCTCTTCGCATAAATTCCTGGGACCGATGATTCTCGAGGTCCATTTATGTTGAGCACCTGGATATTATTCTGCTGGAGCCACGCAAGGAATTTCTTCCGGGCTGCAGGGATGTCTGCTGCATCGGCGAATGTAAAGACTAGCTGAGGCTTTCCAAGTGCTTTGACAGCTTCCATTCCCAAGTTCGTACCATCCAGGACGTCTTTGGGCAGAATAGTCAGTGTACCTGGTAGGGCATGTCCACTGTGACTACCGCGCGCATGCAATTCTCACATGTGCAGCTGGTGTGGATCCTGTGGTGAGAAAGCATTTGAGGCCGAGGCATGGAGATGACGACTATAAGAATACGCATGCCATTTCGACTATTCGTTTTTGGACTTCTTTTGCACAGTGCTGCTTGCCCTTGTTCAGCTAAAAAGTCTTGATCTTATGGCATGGCTACAGTGCGAAGGGCCGTGGTATATGTTGTCGGGTGGTGGCCCTGAGTGTTTGTTTCGTCGAAGTTGCCTGCTGAAACCCCAAATATCCCAGATCCAAGCCTTAAGCCCCCCTGCTAACCCAAAAACCCTAATAAATTCCATACCCTCCTTGCAGAACTAACCAAGCCTGAACTTTCCAGGGCATTCATCAGCGTGCGTCTCGCGAACTTGTCGGGATCGCTGCAAAGCCCCAGATCTTCGAAGAGGCCTGGAGGTCACTGGAGGTCCAAGATATGGGTCTCTCGTGCTTGCATCATCGCAGCTCTAAGCCCTACACCCTGACTCTTTGATGTGAACTGATGAAAATACTCGAAAGCCCACAGTGAGCCTTCGTGAGCCTTCCACACATCCGGAGTCAGGGGTGTAAGATGCCACTCCTTGGCTGAGCTGAAGGTTATCAGTAGGGACCTCAATTAGCCACCGAACTAAGAGAGAGCACTAAACTTCAACTATCCCCTTGCTAACTGCACGCCTTCGGCTCTGCCAAGTCTGGGATGGGCCCGTTCTCGTCCGAGCCATCTTCTGGGCAGAAGCCTCCTGGCGGGTTAATCTGCAAGAGTTTTCGCGAAGGCCGCCAAGGACGGCTCCCTGCTAACTTGGCAAGTGCTGAAGTCGTCGGCAAGGGAATTCGAGCTAAACTTCCTGCATCTCGTCCCACACCGGTCCTGTAGCCAGCCCCAACTCTCGCGCAGCAGTGAGGGCGGCCTGGTCCACCCCTGTCTGGCCGCCTGCGACCACTTTTTGAAGGCCCATGCCCGCTGCCTTCTCTGCATCCACGCAGAAGCTGAGGCCAAAGAATCTGGAGCTCAAAAGCAGCTGGAACTTCAAACTCTGCCACAGCGGATGACACATGAAGCGGGGATGTAGGCCCTACATCTACCAGGAGTCTACCACGGCTTGGTTGAGCCCGACAAGCTGAGGCTTCTGTGGATGGCCGAATGAGCGGCACCACTGAATCTGGAGTAAAAGCAGCCAGCAGGACTCTTCCTCTTCCATCTTGGCCTGGCGCAGTCTCTAGTTGTGAATATTGATTAATCGGACAACTTTTGGATTCAAGCTTCTGGACGAAAACCTTCACCGGGATGGCCGAACAATGCTCAAAAGCTCTAATTACGCGGATGCATGATGGTTTCGGCAGAAGTGAGTCAATCACCCAAGGAGGAGACGACTTCCTGTGCAGTGCAGAAGCCTTCCACTCCTCCATCTCCTCCACAGTCACATTCTTCGCTTCTGACTCCTCCTCGTCATCTGACTCCTCCTGCGGATCTCGGCCGTACAGTCACACACATTGCCTGGAGACGTGCGAGGAAATCTCAACCGGGGCAGGCAAAACTCGGGGGCGGATGCTTCATGATTGCCCTGCAAACAGACAGCAAACAAGAAGTTGGAACATACGCTATTGAAAATCGTACTGCCCCAGAAACCCAAATCAAGACGACCACCACCACCCCCACAACCACCACCACCACAGCAGCAGCAGCAACAGCTGCAACAGCAACGACCAGGTGAGAACCACCACAATCACCAACTGCAACCACGACGACGACTAGGACGACGACGACGACCGCAGCCTCAGACTCAGTCTCAGACGCAGTCGCAGCTTAGTCGAATTCGCATCCACAGAAACAGCAGGAGTGGGAGTGGGAGCAGGAGCAGTCGCAGTAGTTAGTTGTGGCAGTAGCAGTAGTGGCATTCGTAGTCGGTAGTAGGAGGTAGTGGTAGCAGTGTCAGCGTGGCAGTCGTGGTGGTGGTGGTGGTGGTGGCGGTGGTGGTAGCAGCAGTAGTGGGAGTAGTAGCAGCAGCAGCAGCAGTAGTCGTCGTCGTAGTAGTAGTAGTAGTAGCCGTCGTCGTCGTCGGAGTACTTCTGTACAGCAGCAAAACCAACAATGCCAAGCCAAGCTTTTCATCTTGGCGATGGAAGCCGACGACAACGAGGACGCAGACAAGGAGCATGATATTACGGTGAAGGTGGTGGAAAACTATGATGAGGATGACGAAGGTGATTATGTCGATATCGCTGACGCCGACAGGGCTGCCGCTGAAGGTGATGGAATGGAAATGACGATGGTATTGCTGATGCCGGTGAGGGTGATTTTGTTGGTTTCGATGGTGACAACGATGATGCGTGAGCATGCTGACGGCGCTAATGATGTGCCCGATGAGTACCATGTGGATGATGACGACGATGATGATGATGATGACGATGATGACGACTGCGCGGATGAGGATGAGGATGAGGATCAGGATGAGGATGACCATGATGCATCATCATCATCACCATCCTCATCCTGATGTTGATGAAGATGATGAAGATGACGGTAAATGTGATGCTGGTGATGATGAGGACGACGAAAACGATGATAGCAATGCTCATACCAGTGGCGGGAGCTATCACTGTCTCAACGACGGGGAGAAGAACAGCTACCAACCTCGACAGCAGGACGGAGGCACCGATGACAACGAAAAATGATGGGCCTTGTAATTGTGACGGTTACCATGAGAAGACCAGAAAGAATAACAACGACAGCATTCAGGCCAGCCTAAATGCGAGAGAGAGAGAGAGGAGGCCGCGATCAGATTCCCGAAGCCCCACAAGAACCCTTGGACAACAGGTCCTGCCACTTCTTCCTCTTTTTGCCACCGGGTCCATCCTGCTCAGATCGTGCACTCGTTCAGGATCAGCTGCTCAACCACATCTGTAAAATTTCGGGATCAGCTGCCACTATTCCAGGCAGGATACGCAACGTGATCGTACATACATGTCATACATGTATAGATCCTCTATGTACAGCAACATAACATACTGCGTTCGTGTATGTGCGTACACATCGAGGAAGATGCTTGCATGCATATACAGATATACATACACATGCCCAGGAGTCCAGGAGGGAACATGTGCATATGCATATGTACGCATATACGTATGTTTATACATGTTGATATGTATGTATCTGTATGCGGCTTTTCATTCATATCTAAAGAACTGATTTTACACCTGTACGTATAGATAAACCTGTTTGCATCTACTTACACAATTTACCTATTTCCACATGGCCCCGGCTTACATACCTCTAAGATGACATGATATTATAGAGTGAAATGTAACTAGTATGATACCGTATAATATCATATCATATGGCATCGTATAACCATATAACCGAATACTGGATTGAAGAAACTTCGGATTCCAAGAACTGGCCTTCTGGTCTTCTCTCTTCCGGCCAAGCATGGCCTCGGCCACAAGCGCTTGCACCCCTACAACCCTATTATTATTGTTGTTGCTTTTATTTGCCTTCTATTCGAAATATGAATATTATTACTACTATTATTATGATGTATCCCTTTTGTCATCCCTATTTATCCTTATACAAGCCTTATGGGCATGTATAAGCCTCGACAGTGTTCCTCACATGCAAAGAAGCCCCTGCCATGCTCTGAAAGTGAGCTGAGTTGCGACTTCGCATGGCGTGGGCTCTCCTCCCTGAGAGAAGCGTCAGCCCTCCATGCTGGAGTATGGGGTTTAAGCGCCACGGCTGGAAAATCGGGTGGGCTGAGAGAGATATCAGAAGTATCGAGTCTACAGAGGCCTGGGCTGGCCCACGCTGAAGGCAATCAGTATCACTGTAGATGGGTTTGGCAAGAAACAAGACAGTCCAGGGCTGCTGTGCAGGCTGATCATGAACCGTAGGTCCCGTAGCTCAACAACAGTCTGGCGTTGTGGCCGAAGCTCAAACTATTCAAGTCATGGCTGTCTGCCATGTCTGTGCTCGGTATTCTGCTGATGGGTGAGCCGAGACGTATCAAGAAGAATGTAAAAGGCTATGACGACGATGATGATGATAATGATGATAACGATGGCGATGTTGATGATGACACATGGGTAATGACCAGGGTCATGGGGATGGCTATGGAACCGGCAATAGTGATACTAGTACTAGTACTATAGGCGACGACGACGACTACTGCCACTACTACTACTCCCCACTCCCACTCTCACTCCCACTCCTAACTACCCCCACTCCCACTCCTAAAGCTCCTCCTGCTGAAGATGCTGCCACTCCTGCTGCTGCTGCGACCGCGACCGCCACCGTGACCGCTGCGGCTACAGTTACAGCTACGGCTACCACTGGTACTATTACCACCACTACTGGTACTTTTGCTGTTACTGTTACTGTTGCTGCTACTGTTACGTTTGCTGTTACTGTTACTGCTACTGTTAACGTTGCTGCTACTGCTACTGTTACTGTTACTGTTGATGTTGCTGTCGCTGTTACCGTTACCATTACTACTACTGTTGCTGTTGCTGTTACTGTTGTTGCTACTATGGCTATTACTGTTACTATTGCCATTACCATTACCGCTACTGTTACTATTGCTATTATTGCTATTGCTATTACTCTTACTCCTTGCTCCTACTATTACTACTACTACTACTACTACTATTACTATTACTGCTGCTACTACTGCTACTGCTACTACTACTACTCCTCCTACTCCTACTGCTACTCCTACTCCTCCTCCTCCTCCTACTACTACTACTACTAGTACTACTAGTACTAGTACTACTATTACTACTACTGCTGCTGCTACTACTACTACTACTACTACTGCTACCACTACTACTCCTCCGCTCCTACTGCTACTCCTCCTCCTCCTAGTAGTACTGCTACTGCTACTACTGTTACTGTTATTATCATTATTATTACTACTACTACTACTACTGCTCCTACTACTACTACAGACTACCATTGCTGTTACTATTACTACTGCTACTGCTACCACTACTGCTACTACTAAGCAGTAGTACTACTAGTGCTACTAATGCTACTGCTGCTACTACTGCTAGTACGGCTACTACGGCTACGACGGCCACTCCTGCTACTACTGCTACTGCTGCTGCTGCTACCACCACCACCACTACTACTGCTACTACTACTGCTAGTACTTCCACTACTGCCACTACTGCTACTACTGCGACTACTACTACTACTACCACTACTACGACTTCTACTACGACTACTACTACGACTACGACTACGACTACTGCTGCTGCTGCTGCTGCAACTACTACTACTACTACTACTACTACTACTGCTACTACTACTACTACCACCACCACTACCACTACCACTGCTGCTACTACTGCTACTACTGCTACTACTGCTACTGCTACTACTGCTAGTAGTACTAGTACTAGTACTAGTACTAGTACTAGTACTAGTACTAGTACTACTACTGCTACTACTCCCACTGCTACTACTAGCCACCCCCCCCGCCTACCCCCTACCTCTTTTACATACTCTTCTAAGACACATCCGTTTTACTCGGTATTTACAGCACTTTCGTCATGTAGGAACATCTTATGAAGCCTCAAACTTCACCTGCGAGTTTTCAAACTCCAGNGTTTTACTCGGTATTTACAGCACTTTCGTCATGTAGGAACATCTTATGAAGCCTCAAACTTCACCTGCGAGTTTTCAAACTCCAGCATCCGATTCTGGACTTGCTTTTGGGGGGGGTGTGGGGGTGTGCGGGAAGAATGATGACGACATTGTTACGCCGACACCCCGAACAACACTCCGGAAGAGCCATTTTACTCGGTATTTACAGTACTTTCGTGACGTCAGCCATCTTATATAGTTGCCAAGCTTACCTCTGGACTCTGCTACGTTGTCTTTTTGCCTTTGCGAGGGCTTTGAGCGAAAACTCGAAATTGGTTGGGGGAAAGGCTTTTTTTACTCAGTCTTTAAAGTACTCCACCTGGTGCGCTAACCCATCGTCATCATAATCTTCAACAGCGAACATCATCACAACTTGAACACCCTACCAACTACCCCTTTTATATACTCTTGTAACACACATCCGTTTTACTCGGTATTTACAGCACTTTCGTCATCGGGGCAATCGGGACTAGTTAACCGACGCTTTTCCCTAGGGACATTCGCTGGCAACTGTTCGAGGCTGCCTGTACGTT
>BGNK01002600.1:40000-57253 GCA_003297005.1 Symbiodinium sp. clade A Y106 | reverse complement strand
GGGGGGGGGGGGGGGCCGCCTACTACTACTACTACTACTCGTCATCGTGGTCTTCAATCTTCATCACCATTGCTGCGATGTTCGCTGTTCATAGTCTTTCAAATCCACGAACTCCAAGTGATTACGCTGCTTTGAACAAACATTGCTGTGAATGAGGCGGAACAGGAATGATAGATGCATCGCAGCAGCAGCAATAATCCTGACCGTATGTGGCAGAATATAACTCAACTGCATGCTTACAACAGCAACAGTCGTAGAAACCAGCTGCAACGGCAATAGGGAGAGGTCATACAGCAAGCACAGATGTGAGTTGCAAGACTGGAAACAAGAACGTCACCAGCATCACCACAGGTGAACAAATTAAAATAGTTTACCGATGGCAATACTTTTTTGGTATGTCATTGAATCTTTAAAGCTACTGGCGACCGTCCTCTTACGATGTAGCAAGCAGGTTGTCGCATAGCATATTCTTGTTTAACAATGCATGCGCAAACCCCGTCGTCTCTACATGACGAATATGCTTGCAAACAAGTTTTGTGCTAGCTTCCATCCATAGAACCGGAGGCATCTCACACTTTCGAAACAGGCATCTTCCCTCGCGCACACCACACCTTTTGCATGATGTGCATGCGTCGTGACTGCAACTGGTCGCGACTACAATTTGCTCAGGTGTCTTCTTCAGCTTTTGCTTGTGCCTCCGCGACTTCCAGCGCTTTCTCGGGAATCTCTTGATCCTGTTGCCAGCCACGTGCAGCAGGCATCGTGCCTAAACGACGCAAGAAGGAAACGGCTTCTGTTGCCTGGATGCTGTACCCTGCCTCTTTCAGTACTTCTGTGTTCGCCTTCTCTAGCAAGTTGGCGGACTGTTCTGCCGCATTTTGCACCTCTCATCACTGCAGGCTCATGATGGCAGTGTCCGGCCTATCTCGCACTGAAGCCCTGCTTTCCACCCAAACAGTGACTTCCGAGGCAGCAACAGACTCCTTGAACTGCGCGAAGTCCTGCAGCGCTGGAAGCCGAATGCTGGTCAAGCGGGTATTCCCTGAGCTCCTTGGGGTTCTCAACTGCAAACTCGGTGGCTGCATCCTGTTGGCAGTGGCAACTGTAACTAGAAACAGGCGACCAGGAACCGGCGCCATGTGGTCAGGTGGCCTCTGCGCTCTTCTCCGCGGTCTTGGCCGACTCCAACAATCCCGCGTACTGAAAAAGCAAGAGGCTCAGCGGCTTGTTTGATTCAGGCGACAGGATCCCAAATGCAGCAGCCCCAGCTCGGCACAGCTTTTCAGGTCCTCGTCCAGGCCAGCCTTTAAGGACCTGGGCCGACACGACAAAAGCTGCTCAGGGGCAGAGCGAGGCTTCCTAATCTTGCACGACGGCACTATATTGCCTAACAGAACACGTAGTACAAATCTGAGAGCGGTAGGCAATGTTAATGATCATGAATAGTGCAGTCTTCATTGTCAACTCTTGCAAAATGATCGGAAAGTGCACTCTTCACCTACGATGCCGTGTACACCTTGTGGCTGAGGTTTGAAGTTGCTCGCATTATTGTCAAGAAACTTTGATTACATCAACTCGTCGAACAGTATCTGTGTCTCACTACCCTCAGCAATCCCTCACCAAGAGGTGTTCGCCACGGGTAACGTTTCATGAATACAGTCTTTCGTTAGCATTCTCGTAGCTGCATTATTGTGAAATCGCTTTGTGTGCCATTTTTAGTGCGCGGTCGTTGATTTTCACGGATTGTGGGGGGGGNGGGGGGGCCATAGGCATGTGTTCTTCATGTGCAGTCGAAAACTTGATGGTAGCCCGTTCTGCAGCCACGGATGAACCGGCAGGTCGGCAGAGCAAGGTCGGCCCGGAAAAAAACCATACATACAAGAAAGGATTCAGATCAAACAGTGGAAGAGCACCTACGAGTATTAGTCCCGCACCGCGGCAGGAACACGAATCATAAGCCTTAGGCCTAAGCCAAAACATGCGCGTGAGGGCAAGACAACTCCTGGAGGTGGAAACACGAGTCACACCCAAACTATGCCCGGGACTGCAGCCGGGGCACGATTTTGGATGATCTCGGAAGGCGGAAACGGAAAACTACGAACACCCTCTAAATACGCACGGCTGTGGTGGGAGCACGATAGCGCACGGCTGTGGCGGGAGCATGATAGCCAACTTTGAGACCGCTAAGGAGCCGCTAGAAGCCTGATGGTGCGGCCCTGCCAACGCGTTGAAGACAAGCCAAAATCAGCACCCAAACACGCCCCAGTGATTCATCGACTTTGCCTTGCAGCACCGAAGTGCTCGATCTCACGAGGTATTCGGTGACCCCAACGTAAGAGGATAGATTGAAAAGGTGCGCCACGCCACAATCAGAGCGTTCCTTACGCGGATGGTAACCTATTCCCCTGACCAACAACGTAAGAATCCCAAAGTGTTGCCATACCGTTTGGGGAATATCTGTGAGAAGCCGACTTGAAGTCTTCATCCACGCCCTTCTTGTGCAACGCCTGAGAGCTCGAGGCAGAAATCGCAGAATTCTGTGCGCTTGTGATCATCTCACCCGGTAGCAGAGGGCTTACACAGCGCAATCTGAGCACGGTGCCTTGTGGGGTCGTGTGCAGGCACATCCGGAGAGGAGAAGGAAGAGCCTCCATGGGACGTCGGCAACATTCGGCAACACAAGGACGCCTGCTTGTAAACACGGATCACCCCAGCCGCCATGTCGCATGCGAATCAACTAATTAGTTTCCTTGCTTCGAAACCCACAGCAGGCGTGCACGGTAGAGAAGCCAAGCCCTCGGCCACGACCACCCCAGCACTCGCCGGAGCATGGGACCTCCAGGATAAAGAGTGCAGTGCAGCGTACCCTTCATTCAAAGTCGTGCAAGCCTGTAGGTCTACGTAGACACCTATGCAGTCAACATGCATACGCACATACACACATGCAGTCAACATGCATACGCACATACACACATGCAGTCAACATGCATACGCACATACATATACACACGCATACACACACACATAGGCACAAAATCATATATGCATGCGTGCATACATGCATGCATACATACATACCTACGTACATACATACATACCTACATACATACATACATACAGTACATATAAGAATCATATACATGCACGCAGATATGCATGTGTGCATGGCGATGTATTTTTTTATGTATTTTGTGTGATTGCTTATGCATATGCACACGTATCTGTATATGATGTGTGTTTTGCAGGTATAGATGCGTGTGTACACTTTTATGTATAAGCACAGGCGTATGTACATGCATTGGTGTGCATGTTTGTGTTTTTGTATGCGTAGGTATATGCCTAGGCAACGGAAAGCGCACAGGATGTGCACTTATCTGCATGCGTGAATGCATCGATGTGTAACTGCTTTTTTGTACATATGTGTAGGAATATGAATGCATGGGATGCCCGAAGGACGGCAACATAACCTTGTACACGTGTCCATGTATCTACCTAACCGTTTAGCGTATAGCTATCTGTCCAAACATTGCCGAGCTTGGCTGTTTGCATGCATACCAGAGACGACTGCAGAAAAATCTGGTGCAAATGTTCAGCATGCCTAGGCGAAGCCATATCACTGTTGCGGGTCGATCCATACCCTTTCTCGTGAAACATACATTGCCCCGCAGAAACTTTCCAACTACATCCGAAGGGTGTGTCTCAAGTCCAGAAATTCGCATTGTACAGGTCTTGTCGCGGCAATTTGTTCTTGCGCATTCCGTTTGCAACCCCCGACTGAAGACCTTAAGAATCGGCGGAGCCCCTAACTGATGGGCATCGTTTTGAGAGCCTGCTTTTCCAAATCAAAGTGCCTTATGCCTCCCAGTTTCAGCATGTCGCAGCCATCGCATCATTGTAAAATACAGCCCCTAGTGCGCTGTTCACAGTGGCCCCCGTTGGATCAATATGACTTGGCGCATGTTCGAATCGGCACAGAATTGGTTCCTCCGTCATGCCCTGCCACCAGTAAATCATACTTTGCCTCCTGTCGACATGTCGATACACGATGATGTCTTACGGTGATTCTTGCGGTACTACTCATTTCTGCTCCTGCTGCATGTTCCAGAGCTTAGTATGCCTCATCATATTTACTTCTTCCCCAGCAATTCGTGCTGTTTCGTTTTAGGCTGTTCTTCATTGTGGTCCCAGAGCACCTGCTACACTCTCGATCCTCACATCTAGCTCTACGCGCAGTGCGAAAGACTACCGTCCAGAAATTATCTTCCCTCCAAAAGGCCTCCGAAGAGGGTATGGCCTGCGCTTAGCTCACGAATCTAGGCGGGGAGCCAAGGCTGCGGAGCGGCGAATGGACGGACAAGATGTGTCTACTCTCTCTGTATCTAATCGTTCTACATGCGCATCATAAAAACACCTTGAAGCTTTTTAACGTACTGGGTCAGATATTTGCATTATATCTGCATGTGTGTTTACATAAGTTTTAGATCATGTAACGACCGTCATCAAACAATATCTGGCTCCGCACATGTCTCCAACATCTCGAAGACCCCCGGACACCCAAAGCAGGCCAAAACCTGAAACAACTTCCAACGGGTATGCTGCTGCTACACAACAACGACTGTCGACAGCTGCAGGAGCCCTGAAGGTGCTGTACAGGTGCTCAAGCATGAAACGCCTTTGCTTTAGGATGTGGGCCAGCAGCAACCTCCAAGATGCAGCCTTTACGCACCGTGCATGCCGAAAGCGGGCATGATGCGGCATCTATCAAAATCGGCATTTTTCTCACACTGCCGGCTTGCTAACCATGCTCCTCGGTCTGCGATTGCAGAGACGGTGATCTGCCAGCCTACACAAGTCAAGACCTGCGGCCTTGAAAACAGGCTGGTGTGCTGTCGCGTCGCTTTGCACGATACGGCGTCTGCACGTTGCCATGAGGCCCCATCACTTGGTGAAGAGACCAGCTTAGCGCTTTGTACATACAGTCCAAGCAAACTTTGCTCTTGGAAAGTACACTAACTACCTCCAAACATGCATACTGCTGCATACTGCATACTGGTAATCCCGGAAGCCGCCCTCCAGAACCTTAAGAAGGCCCCTGAACCTTGGGCACATTTGAAGGCCCTGCACCTCCAACGGTAGATGTTGCCTTGGCCGGTGGTGCCTTCGCTGGCTTGTCCGTCTCGGCCTTGTCTTGAAACTTCGCCTGGCGAAACTTCCCCAAACCCCAAACCGTAAACCCTAAGAGCTTCACCCTACCCTGCATGGCATCCCCGGGCCTTGATGCCAATCCTTGATGTTCCTGGACTGCTGGGCCAGTCGGTGTCCCACAAGTACCTCATCATCAGCAGGAACTCCGGGAAGTCCGCATCCTCAAGGAGCGGCGAATCGTGGGCAGAGGAAACTGAGACAAAACGCTCCCTGCGAGGCCTCGAAGCTCTGCTTGCTCCTCACTTCGCCAAGGATCCGCCGAGTGAACTGCGAGGAGCTGAGGACTTTCAGTTTTCGTTCTTATCAATGAATGGTACCACGGCTAGTACCGCTTTTCAACGAAGGGGCCAAGGCTGCAGACACTGGCCCTGCGATTAACCTCCCAAGTTCTCAGCGTGCCTGCCCTCAAGGTCAGACAATCGGACCCTTTGGCAGATCCTAGCAGCTGCAGGAATCTGCTGCCTTTGCAAAGATGTATTTCAACTCTGCTGTCAGCGCATCCCCAAGCGGGTAGAGGTCGTGGATCATGGTCCGGAACTGCACGCGTGCGAGGAACGTGTGAAAGGCCGCCCATGCATGCGCATGCTGCAAATGCTGCCGGCCTGCTCGAAGGAAAGCTCAGCGGGAAGCGAGCTTTCATGCGATGCGTTGGACGCGGCGATGAAGAGGTCACGCAACCTGAAACGGCCGCCGTATTCAACAAGCTGGCTCTTAGCATTTGTCTAACTCCAAACCTTTGACAGCTGAAGCGATCCTGAAACATGCCGTACTTTCTAGGCTCACGTTGTCGATCTTCCCCCTCCATACGGAGATAGGTGCGGATAAAACTTGAACTTTGCGCAGAAGGCTGTACCGAGCTGCCGGCTGAGCTACCTCGGTATGTTCCCAGCCACTTGCCTTCCGAAAAGAATGGGAACCCGGACCATCTCTCGCTGACTCAGAGCGCAAGCACCTGGACTGCTTGCTGCTCCTTGTGCAAGCGCTGTCCGTCCTTCCACGAAGCCCGTACGAATCAATCACGGGACTGCGCAGCGCATCGGACCCATACGCGCCGCTTTGCATTGTCAACATAGTGTTGTCGGATCTCCTGAAACTCTCGGAAGAACTGCATCAATTTCAGGAAATCCTGCATTCCCACACCTTGCCACGGAACCGGTGCAGGATCAGCAAGGAATCTGAGGGATCATGTTCTGCATGGTTCTACCAGTGCCAGTACGACTAAAAACTCTGGTGAAAAAGCGAGCCTGTCCTAAATTTCCTGGCACGACCACCCTGTTACACAAGAGCCCAGGCGCGACCCTGAGCAACTTTCCGTGGCGGGGACTGCGTTCCAATTATTAATTAAAGCTACACTGCAACCCAGGTGGTGCAAAACTGCGTCACGCAACCACCATGAAGATTCATCAGCACACAGTTGGCATGCGCACTTTCCTCTGAAATCACCTATCTGTCGCTTCACTGCAGGCTCCACTCCCTGCAAATCGGCAAAGTAGGCCACTCCCGCCTTCGGAACGTGTGCAACCACTGAGCGCCTCTGCAGCCCAAGTTCCAGACAAGTCGCGAGCTCTACAACATTTTGCACATCACACACCAAAAAAGGTAGCCTCTTTCATGATTCGCTGCAGATCGGGGCGTAGCCTCCTTCGATGGTCAAGATTCTCAATCATGCACACCACCGGGACGAGAGCACTTCATGCAGCTCCTGTCCCGTGCGAGAACCGGAAACATGTCTTCCACCATCCGGACCAACCTTACAAGCAAGTCTACTTGTGAGATGCTGCTCTGCTGCTCCTTACTCAAAGTTGTCCGCTTAGACTTTGGCCGTTCTTGTTTTGCGACATTACATCCGCCTAGTCCGTCATCCTATCAGTTGCGCTGTTCGCGCATTCTTGAAACTTGCGTGGTTGTTCCTTGCCAAACCCTCGGCATAAGCCTCAACCGTAGCCAGGGAGTGCTGGAAGGAGCTTTGTCCACGCCGAGCCCCGAGCTCTTTGCTCGATAGAAAGCCCTTCCTCTTCACGTCGTACTTGTTGAAGACCTTCTCCAGCTGCGTCACCTTCATGTACCGTTGCCAGTGTGGAAGCACACATGCGCGCTCTGAGTGAGAGACGGAGAGGGAGAGAGAGAGAGAGCGGGAGAGAGAGCGAGAGAGAGAGAGAGAGAGCGAGTAATAGAGTAATAGTGCTTTTCGACATTACATACGACGAGTTGAAAACCATTGCCGAGTTGCGCCAAGTTGCGACATACCAGTTCTGCAACCAACTGTATGCGTGGTCACATGACTCATGACAGATCTGATGTCGGCCACATGTCCGCCTCATACCGAATGTTGCCGCAGCTTGCCCCGCTCCGTCTCCGAACACGACAGAACTGAAACTGCCCTATATCTATACATATATATTTATATGTGTGGGGGTTGATCGATATGAGTGACCATTCAATACCCCTTGCGCCCCCCATTGCGCACTCTTGCGTGTTTCTTGTGCACACACGAGTTTTCATACCTGCAACTTGTATGATCATGAACTTCAGTATCTTGAGTACCAAACATGACCCGTATTTAGGTCATCGCAAGCGCTTCGGTTTCGGGCTGGAGTTTTAGGAAAGCAAGGTTCCAAGATCTAAAATTGCAGGACAGCCCGGTGACACATCGATATATAGTCATATTGCTGCTCTTGCACGCTCTTGCGCCCGCCCTTGCGCGTTCTTGCGCGCACACCATGATTTGAAGGCGCAGTTTCAATAGTGACAACATGAATCAATCGCCTCTGTACAGCAAAATCAAGAGACGGGGGTGTAGATCAACCCTCATATGCTATTGGTATACATATATACATATATACATATATACATATATACATATATACATATAACGCTTTCACACAGCAGTCATAAATCCCTGACAAGTTCGGACTTCTTTTCCAACTGCTTTCGCAACGGTGGCGTAGTCTGCGATATTCGGACTCCCTTCGGGGTCCGTTCGGTGTTTTGCATTTGTTACAGAAATGCCTTTCGTAGTCTAGAGGACTGACCGATTTCCCGGTCGGACTCTCGCAGACAGAAAGCAGAGGAAAATCGTATGTATGACACAGTACTGGGTTATGGGGGGTGGGAGAAGAAAAATTTCAAGATAAGATCTTATGCCAAAATGGCCACGGACATGAACATGTTCGTAATGATCGACATCTGCAGATCCTCGTGTGTCGATCGGTGTGAGCATGAAAGCAGAGAGTTGTCACTTCGCACACCCGTGTGCTACACTACATATAGACATATATACATATATATATATATATGCTCACCCCCCCCCATGACAGACCGCCGTGGGGAAGGGGAAGGGTGGTGTCCGTGCCCAAGCATGATCTGTCAACGGATTGGTGACAATCACCTCTCCCAAACTAAATTCCAAAATTTCCGGAATTTTTGTAATGTTCAAGATGGTTGGCAATTTCTGGAAATCTCTACACGCGCATGCAACGCTCCTAGTCCTAATCTTAATCTTAGTCTTAATCTCAGTCTTGACTCAGTCTTGTTCTTAGTTCTACTCTGAGTATCACTTATAGTTTTTGTAGTAGTCCTAATTCTAGTATCAGTGTTAAAAGTAGTATTAAACAGTTTTGTGGTAGTCTTGATATTAGGATGAGTATAGGTTTAGTATTAGTATTAGCATTAGTATTCGTATTAGTAGTAGTACTAGCATTAGTGTTTGATAGAAAGTATAAATATCAATACTTGTAAGTATAAACTAGCGGTAGTGTTAGTTCATGTTAGTGATAGTGCTAGTGTTAGTGCCAGTGTCAGTGTTAGTATTAGTACTAATGTTACTGTTAGTATTCGTGCCAGTCTTAGTGCTGGTTTTAATATTGGTTTAATATTTGCAGAAATACTAGTATTCGTATCAATATCGGAATTAGCTTTGATATGTTGGTATACTAACAGAATCGTATATTCAGAGATTAATATATCAATACATTCATCTATTCGAAGAGTAGCATATTTGTATATTTGCATATGAGTATATTAACATATTAGTACATTAACACATTAGTACATTGGTGCATGAGTACATTAGTATATTAGTGTATTAGCATATTCGTATATTAACATATTAGTATATTTGTGCATGAGTATATGAATATATTGGTGTGTCAGTATATTCGTAGGTTAACATATTGGTACATTGGTGCACTAGTACATTAGTATATTGGTGTATTAATATATTCGTATATTAACATATTAGTTCATTAGTACATTAGCTACTTGGAATACTAGTATATTTACTAGATTCGTATGTTAACGCAAATACAGTGCTCGTATATTAGTAAATTAGCATATTAGAATCGTGTATTCATACATAAAATAATTGTATACTGTTACATTGGTACATGGGTATATTCACAGATACTAACATATTAGTACATGAATGCATTAGTATACTGTATTTCAATGTAGTGGCATGTATATTTATGTACATTACTACATCCAGGGGCGTATTAGTATTGGTATTAATATACATACATATTAATACCAATATGAGTATGATTATGGGTATTCGTAGGGGTATTAATGTTAATATTCGTATTAGTATTATGCATTTTCGTATTAGCCTTAATATCAGTGTTAGTATTAGTATTACTGCTGGTGCGTAAATATTTGCATTAGTATTAGTAATCGTATTAGCATTAATACTAACATTAATATGACGATTTGTGTTCACAGGAATGTTTGTATTTGCATTACTCTTGATTACATGAAAAATACTAACATATTAATACATGAATGCGTTAATATATCTGTCTTTCATATTGTTAGTAGTGGTATTAATATACATGTTCTTATCCATATGAATATGGTTATTGGTTTGCCTAGGAGTACTCATGTCAATATTAATACTAGTACTAGTATTAGCATCAATATAAGTATTAGTATCAGTATTATGCATATTCGTATTAGCCTTAATGTAAGTGTCAGTTTTAATACTAAAACTGGTATTTAAAATTGGTGTTAACGTGAGCATTCAACAAATTATCAATGTCAGTACAAGTATTGTATTAGTATTCGTAGGAGTATCAATGCTTATATAAGTATTAATGTTAGTATAAATACTGGCATTAGCATTAGTAATAGTATTGCATTAATACTAATATTGACATTATGATTTGTATTCGTAGGTATGTTTGCATTCACACTATTTTTGACTACATGAAAAATACATATATATTACTACATGAACGCGTGCAAAAAAGCGTATTTTAAAATAGTGGCATGTATACTTATGTACATTAGTAGATGCAGGTGTGTATTAGCACTGGTCTGTATTTTCATATTAATACCCATATGAGAACTATTGTTGGTATGTGCAGGGGTATAAATGCTAATATTAGTATTAGTGTTATGCATATTCGTACTTGCCTTAATATAAGTGCGACTATTAATATTAATACTGGTATAAACGTGAGCATTCAGCAAATTATCAATTTCAGAATTCGTAGGAGTATTAATACGTATAAGAATAATGATGTTAGTATAAATACTGGCATTTTCATTAATAATAGTATTAGCATTGATACTAATACTCACACGATGATTTGTATTCGCAGGAACATTTGTACTAGTATTACTCTTGAGTTTCGTATTCGAATTGAAATCAGCATTAATAATATCAGTATGAATATTAGTTCTAATATCATTATGAGTACTAGTGTTCATAGGAGTATTAGTATTCAACTTAGCTTCAATAATGGTATTATTGTTTGTATAAAGGCAGAGGCCGACTGGCACAAGGATGCACCCAAAACCAAAAAAACAAAAAACTAAAGTTTCACGGAGAATGCGGGGACAGTCTTGGTTTTTTGGATCTTTGGACTTTTGGAGTTTTGGTTTTTTGGATTTTTAGATTTTTGGTTTTTACATAGCAAAACCAAAAAACCCAAAATCCAAAAAAACAAAAATCCAAAAAACCAACACTGTCCCGGCATTCTCCGTGAAACTTTGGTGTTTTGGTTTTTTGGTTTTGGCTCGGGTGTGGTTCTGGACAGACGAAATCAGGGCTGAAACTCGATACCTCTGGGAAAGCACGAAGTCGCCGGTGGGGGCGGTGTTTTAAAGGGGATAGTCTGTCAATGGGGGGGGGGTGACCATATATATATATATATGTATGTATATATACATACATATATATATATATATACATAGGGTTCCTTAAGCTAAAAGGTTCCCTTAAACGATCTATAAGCCCCGGCCCGAAAGATCCGAAGGCGCCTCCCCCTCGGTCCAGCCGCCGTTCGACTTGTACACCTCGCTCAAGAGCGCCCGAGGTGGCGGCTTGTTTTTAGGGGTTTAGGGGTTTAGGGTTTAGGGGTTTAGGGTTTAGGGGTTTAGGGTTTAGGGGTTTAAAAGGGTTAGGGAATTCGGTGCGTGTGGCTATCCGGCCGACTGGTCGTCAACCTGCTGTCGACTTGAGAGGGGGACCACTAAAAAGCGAGTCAGCAGCTTAATCTCAACCGCTTGGTGCGGCCACTCATGGCGAGTTGGCGTTGAAGCTTTGTCGCTGGGACGGCGACACCAGTAATCATGTAGGTGTTAGGAGGGTCCCCAGATGGGGGGTGCCCAAACTATTAGCACCTGTTAGTCCCAATTAGTCCCTATTAGGCACTATTAGGCCCTATTCGGCCCTGTTAGGCCCCATGTGTCCCTACTAGGCACTATTGCTTCCTATTGTCCCCATTCGCGCTTACTTGCTTAGATTTGGTGTTGTGATCTCGGACTACTTCTTGAAGCAGCTCCCCGTCATCTGTTGCGACTGCATCCAAGCTAGNTGCTTCCTATTGTCCCCATTCGCGCTTACTTGCTTAGATTTGGTGTTGTGATCTCGGACTACTTCTTGAAGCAGCTCCCCGTCATCTGTTGCGACTGCATCCAAGCTAGAGTCCCGGAATGGCTTTGAATGTTTCATGGTTTGGGTGGCCAAATCGGGATGCCTATTAGTCTGGACACCCGCCCAGATGAGGCGGGGCGGCTCTGCGTGCATTCCTAATGGAGAGCTACGATACCGGAGNTTGAATGTTTCATGGTTTGGGTGGCCAAATCGGGATGCCTATTAGTCTGGACACCCGCCCAGATGAGGCGGGGCGGCTCTGCGTGCATTCCTAATGGAGAGCTACGATACCGGAGGTGGAGGGGACCCAGACTAATAGGGACTAATAGTCCCTATTATTAGTCCGCATTAGCATTAGGAGTTAATCGTCGTACCACTGGGCACTAGTGGTGTGGGTTGGGCAGCTTGGCGTTAAACGGCTCAAACACCCCAGCTTCGGATGAAAATGCTGTGGGTTTCAAATCAGATGCACCTGTCAGAGGAAGCAGAGCAAAGCCTTAGTGCCCTATCGGGCTGGGCACCCGCTTACAGGAAGTAATGCAAAGGGCAGCCCGTAATCTGATTTTCTTCACCAACTTCGGTTCCAGAAATTTGAACTCGAACGATCAACTGTCAAAGGTCGACAACGGCGAATGTCTGCCACACTAGCATGTGTGACTATATAGTACAGTAGAGTATTTTATTGTATGATATAGTATAGTATGGTATGGTATAGTATAGTATGGTATAGTATGGTATAGTATGGTATAGTATAGTAGCTCCAGCGGCATTCTGCAAAATCCTCGATCCACGACTCGCCAGCGCGAGCCGGTACTTGCTGGGTTCTTGTTAAGGGATTTAGTTTAAGTTACCATAACAGGTACCTATAGTAGATAACTTGCTTTCCCTATTTGGTAACTTCCGCCGAATCGCCAGTCGCAAATCTCTGGCATGTCGGCAGCACACTCCTGGCACAAGCAAGAGTCTGCAGTCTACAGGTCGAATTCTGCATGTCCAGCTTGAAGCTTCCACACGGGAAGAGAGTCGTCTGCATGCGATGGAAGAAACCCGGCTAAACTATCAGCCCTGGAAGACGTCAAACATGCCGACAGGGCGGACGAAGCTTGCCTCGTCCAGGAAGGGATCTGCCTGCATGAACAAACTCGCATCCCAACCTCAAAAATCTCGTGCCAGTCTCGCTTCCAAACACTTTCTCACCACGAACGTCTGCTTCAGAAAAGTGTCATGCACGTGTTGTGTAATGCTTCTACCCTCGGCACCGCTGCCGTCTCTAACCGTCTTCATCACTGGCACAGGACGAAGCCCATAATACATTAAGAGGATGCACATACATACGTAGGTCTGTAGGTATGTTAGTGTGTACGTGTGCATGCGTGTACGTTCTGTCGATGTATGTCTATATGTATGGGCGTGTATGTATGTAGGTATATATGTACGTACGTATGTATGTCTGTATGCATATGTCACTATGCGAGGAGTGGCAGGCAGTTGCCCGGCGACCGTAGCCACAATGCGGGCAACTGCCTGCCACTCTTCGCATAGTGTCTTCGGATGCTGCGTCGTCAAAGTTATGCATATGTATGTATATGTGCATGCATGCATGCAGGCATGTAGGCAGGTAGGTAGGCAGGTAGGTGGGTAGGTAGGTAGGTAGGATTAGGTAGGTAGGTATGCATTCGGTCTTGCAGGTATGCATGTGCGTAATTAACCTGTGATTGAAACGACACACCTCTCCCATGCCGAACCATCGAAGTCTAATCTGCACCGTGCGGGTTCGCGGCAGACAAGGTGAATCGTTCATGTCACCGGTGTCGAATTGTTAAACCCATATGCTCGTGCACTCGTGCTCATGCCTGTTCCCCAGACAATCATGCTTCAAGCGTCCATGCTGCAACGACACTTTCACGGAAGCCTGGACATGGTGAAGCCAACGCAGAGCACTGTCTGAAAACCCTTCCCGCATCTTCCCGCCATGTGGTAGGTCTTGGCGGTCACTCTGGCGGCCAGAGCCACGTACTGCGCAACAGCAGCGGGGTCATGGGCATGAACAATGAGATCACACACGTCCCAGAGATTGCCCAAGTAATGTGGCCGGTCGATTGATGGATGTCTGGTCGCGCCTGCTTCTTCACGCGGAAACCCAGCTCGCGCACGGCCTGCATGAAGCAGAAAAAGGCGACATGCAGCTCTCTTGCATGCAGACCCGAGCCTTGCTTGAATTGCTCTGCTGTCTGGTGCTGTGCTTTGGGTGACAGCATTTTGCAATGCTTTGCTCAGGCAGGAGCATCTGTAACTAGAGCACTAGGTTCCTCCGATGGAATGCCTCAACTCCCCGGCGCTCGTCCAGTGCCTGCACGCGATCCGGTCAGGCGGGCAGGCGGCCAAGCTCTGCGTGCGTATCATCCCCATAGATGGGCTCGCATAGAAAGATCACGACAAAAGCTGCGAAGCGGAATTCGCTGACGAACTTACCAGAAACTGCCAAAGTAGGTGCACACCCTTTCCATCGATTGCACTGTGTGGCAAAATGCAGCGAATGTTTTTGTCCGGCCTTGCTTTCGCCCGTAGCGGCATGAAACGCCTGCCGCTGCGTGTACCCTCATGTTCCTACTTACTCGGTTCGAAGCACACGGCGATACGGTCTCGAGCTGCTAGTTCAACAACAAGCAACAGATTGCATGCTGCACTTTACGTAGTGGCTTTGTGATCATTGACCACATGCCTGACTTCCCGTGAAGGGCATCGTGACGGGCTTGTTGGGTCTGTCATGACGGTACAAGATGGTTGCACGTGCCTTCTTGTAGCGCTGGATGTCACGCTCCTGGCAAACGAACCCTTGGAGGTTGCGGGTTGTGCGCATGTGAGATGCAGTTCATAGACACTTGACACTTGCATGAGGACTCACTTCCCTGATGGCCCACAAGGCCTGCAGCATTCCTGAGCTGAGCAGAACTGATTGGTCTAGCTAATGTGGCGATGAAGAGCGAACAACCGCCGAATGCGAAGATACATGGAGGGCTCTTATGCGCTTGTGCAAGCAAGATGGCAGACTGTCCGCTCATTTATGCTTATTTTGTTGTGTGTAGCTTGTTGCAGGCAAGTCACGGACCATTTTTCTGAATTCGCGCCTTACAAATGTGGAGTCAGACACTCAGCTCGCGTAGCTCATTCCAGTGGTACTGACCATGTTGGATGTTTGTGATGATGAAGACACGAATGTTATTACAATAATTGCTCCTAGCTGTCCTACCATCCATGCCTCTGCTGCCAGCTCCGTACTGCAACTCCTGCACCATCAGCACTATTACTACCATGACGAGTTTCGTGCTTGCGTGTTTGCCCAGGTGGCTTGGTCTCTCGCGGTGCGGCTTGTGGTGTTTGGTAATTATGTCTTCTGCTGTGTGGCATCAGCAGTTGTGCCGTGCCATCAGCGTCAGCATCATCACCATCATGATCCCGATCGCTGTTCTTTGCGAAGTCTGCTACGGTGTCGAAGGGAAGGCCTTTTGTCCGCACGCGGCAGAGCTTGGTCAGGGGCTTATCCGCAGGCTATGCCTGGACAGACTCAGGTGACTGTCTTCTTTGAGATGCGCCCTCCGGATCCCTGGATAATGCCGGTATTCAGCCTTCAAGGGTAAGCTACGGCTCAAGATAAAGGCTCATGCAGCACCCCTTTAAGATGCCCAAATTACGAAACCGACCCTCCCTGCGTGATTGCAGGGCTGGCATGCAAAAGTTTCGAGCGAATTCTGCATCAAAAGTAAGAGACCCTAAAACCTACACCCTAAACCCTAAACCCTAAACCTGCCCTAAACTTTCTCAGTCTTTCGGTGCTTCAAATGTTCGATCCTTCCTTCTCAGCTTCTTCTTCGGCCTGGAGCTGGGCCTCCCAAGTAGCGGCCGTAGTTGGAGTAGGAGTAGGGGTTGTAGGAGTAGTAGTAGTAGTAGTAGTAGTAGGAGTAGGAGTAGGAGTAGGAGTAGTGAGTAGTAGTAGGAGTAGGAGCAGGAGCAGGAGTAAGAGTCATAGGAGTAGGAGAAGCGGAAGGAGCAGGGCAAGAGAAGGAGTGGCAGTAGCAGTAGTAGTCGTCGTGGTCGTAGTGGCAGTATTGGTAGCTGTGTTCGATATGGTCGTCGTGATCATTTTCGGGGTGGTGGTCGTGGTCGTGGTGCTGCAGCCGTACTGGTGGTGCTGGTTGAGCGTCGGACTGGTGCTGCTACAGCCGCAGAGCATTGCAGAGCCCTCACAAGTCGACCAGCGACAGAACCACAGAAAACGTGGGCAACACTGATGGCCTTCAATCGGCGCATATCCGACGGATACGACTTGTGAAGCAGACTATAGAGGGCAAAGGTCACCAGCCAAGGGATGCAGATGGTGGCCTGAGTCTGCGTTGGGTTTTCTTTGGGGAAAGTCGAGCCTGATTTGGTTCTTTTGGAAAATAGTCGAAGTGTGGGGTCGAACTGTGGGGTCTGAGGCATCGGCGGCCATGGCTTGGCCCAGGGCGGTGGCGGCCGAAAGGGACGTACCCTCGGCCTCCTCTTCGCCAAAGGTGTAGCCAAACATCAACGCCAGCTTCGCCACAAAAACCGGGCCAATCAAAGTTGCAATGGAGTTCTCCAGTGCACACTCCCAAGCCATGACTTTGCCTCGGCTCACAGCTTTCAGCTCAAAACACACCCCCCACATGAGTGGCAAAAGCCGCAGAAAGAATGTTGCCAAGTAGCTTCGGTGCTGCGGCGGTACGATATCCGAGAGGATCGGGAAATTCGTTCCGGACTGTGCCCAGTTGCCCAGCAAGCTAAAGGCAGCAATGATGGTGAAGTACACTCCTGGCTTCTTAGCAAAGCACAGGCTTAAGAGAGGAAACGCAGGCGTTGTTGGCAGGAAGATTTGCCCAGATGCATAGTAACAACACGATGAGGCGGCTCTTTGCAAAATACCCCGACGGCCCCAACACGGTAGAATCCGGTAGAACAGTGCATGGCTGAGTCTCCAAAGGTGCTCGCAGGAGACCCAGGCGGGATGCCCAGGAACCAGAGGTAAATCAGGGGGATGCCAATGGCCACTGTAATCTGTGCCTTGGCGAACACATCCTTCTCTCTGAACTCAAAAACCTGTCTATTTTTTCCGCTGAGCGCCAGTAAGACCCGATACGCGGCTTTCACCAGTT
>BGNK01002600.1:7500-37500 GCA_003297005.1 Symbiodinium sp. clade A Y106 | reverse complement strand
GTACCGGCATGTGTGCCTTCGTTTCATCTTGGATGCCCCGTTGTTTTGCGATAGACCAGGGCTCCAAGCGCCACGCTCTCAAATCACCAAAGAGGCTCCTGTTCCTGAAATCTGTTGTCTTTTCCGCTCTCGTGGAAAATGTAACACTTGACTGCGGCAGCCAAAACGGACTTGGTCGGGGCAAAGAATCTGAGCTGCGATCTGCTAAACCTCCTAAATTCCACTTCCCCGACCACAACGCCATGAAAGCCAGCGTGGGCAGGGCATCGACAGAAGCCGACTTGGCAATTTTCAGACTCCAGACATTCCCCAAACGCAGACTACATGAAATGTCAATGAGGAATGTGCTTAGAAAAAAAGGGAGGGCTGGATTCCCGTTGAAGCCTTCGTTCTTTGCAAAATGTCGAAGACGCGGATCGCTCAGTAGCAAGGTAAAAGCACCCTGACGCACCGAATCTCCATGGCGAATCTGAACTCAAGGGGACAAACGAAGTAAGCTACGGTGACTCAGAAAAGCACGGAGATGCAAGGAGTCTTTGCCAAATGGCCAAGATGTGCCAAGGAACAGTGTGGTGCAGCACATACCAACAAGCAGGGAGCTCTGCACCAGAGAAAACATCTTTCCGCGCCGATCATCCGACGTCATGTCTGCGATGATGCCGTTCACGACTGGCCTCTCGTGAAGCCGCGTGCTGCCAACGGCCGGAGTCTAAGTCTAAGTTTTGGGGGACCTGGACCCAAAACAAAATGTGGTCCCTGACATGCCCTGGTATTCCAAGGAAGGCTGTTTGGTCAGTGCTTGCAGCTTTCTCGCCGGCTCTTGCCTAAGGGAGGCGAGGAAGAAGCCGCTCATGCCCCGCAAGATCACCATGACCACAAAGTTGGGCACCATGGACATGAAACCAGCCTCGGTTTGGCTCCCCAAAACACATCATCTCACAAGAAACCCGGCAATGGGTCGGAACGCCTCAGCGTCGTGGCCAAGCGGCTGCTAAGCCTTCTCCGAGAGCACCCAAAAGTATAATGTGCTTTCTCTTCAAAGTACCTTTGCTGTCAGAGGCAACTAGCTCCAGTGTGTAGCCTCCCAAGCTCCCACTCCTTCTACTCTGTGCGCTGCATAGCCCACTCACAGGGGTGGGAGAGAGTGCTGCAATCGTCCGGAGAGAGTCTAGGGTTCAGGGTTTAGGGTTTGTGGTTTATGGGTTTAGAGTTTGGGGTTTCGGGTTTAGGGGTTTAGGGTTTACTGTAGGGGCTTAGGGTTTCTCGGGTTTAGGTATCCTCCCAGGCACCTCGATCTGCGAGGATGCCCCAGAAAGGAGCGGCCAAGTTTGTCAGTACCATTTGGACGGTGTTCAGGATCGCCTGAGCTGAGGCCGAAGGAACCCGAAGGACCCCCAAAACGACCCCTGGCCCTCCTGATATGGGTTTATAGGGTTTAGGGCGAACGGGTTTCAAGGTTTTTTTTAGGGTTTATAGGGCGAGGAAAGAAGAGTTGACTCTTGCCATCTCCCTGATTGATCACTCGAATAGCCCTTTGAATTCTACAACTTCCAGCTTACGTACCGCAGCTGCGTCACAACGTCTGTCAGGGTCATCCCGATGTTCTTCTGAAGCTGGAACATGCAAGCAGGCACCAGTAAAGAATCAATACCTGACCGGTCTGCAGCATACTGTCTAGACAAGCCGACTCAAGCTCCAACTCACCTTCGATCGCAGACGCCAAGCATAGGCACCTTGGACTAGAAGAGCAACACGCGATGAACTCCCTAATCTTTGACCTCTGACTCTCTTATGCCCGAGTGTATACTATACGTGTATGTATATATATATATATATATATATATATATATATATGTGTGTGTGTGTGTACTATACATAATATACATATGTATGAATACACACACTCCATCTAATCTGTACGCACCATTACACACACAAAAAAAAAGTACACGACCGTATACGAGAGAGAGAGAGAGGAGAGAGAGAGAGAGAAGGACCGAAACGGAGACGGAGAAAGACAGAGAGAGAGAGGGGGGAAGCGACCTCACTCTCTGCCTCCACAATGAAGTGCAGCCACACGGGCCACACGCACTACAGTAAATGCGACCTGCCATCACCAGGAAGGAGGGATTTGCAGATTACGCGAGCTTTACAACCTGCAGAATCACAAACCCTGTTTGTGTGCTATGCTTACCCCGTCTGCTCGAAGCCTCATGTACGTAGCCTTTTTATGAAAAGTTGACCCTGAGAGCATGACCAAAGGGATCTCCTGTACTCCCTCGCAGCGTTATGCAGCCGTCACAGATAAGCTCGGGTTTCTCGTTGTACGTTGCAAGGAAATGCTGAAAATCAGGTGAAGGCGCAAGAGCAGCCGTGCGCCAGGCTGCCGGGGAGCTGCCGCCGCCGGCTCCGACTCCTTGCCCGAGGGCGCCTCAGACTCCTCAAACGACGAGCGGGAAGAGTAGACACTGGAAACCTCGAGCTTGGGCATTCATCTGCTTTTCGTGGAAAAGCATCGTGACATGCTTCCGAACTGATGCATGCTCTCTCATGCGGCTTAGGCGACCATAGGACCTGCAGACGCGCGTGCCTGCGTGCGTGCCTGCGTGCGTGCGTCTTGGTGTCAGCCCGTCTGGGACGACCGAGTGGTGGAGCAGGGAAGCAGACCTTCCCAGCTTTCGCCAGTTGCTAGTTGTTGCCCATGACAATCAAGCTTCACGCCTCTTCCACCATTGGACGAGAAAACGGTGAAGCGAAGGTGAGCGCGGCCCTCAAGCACCCTGTCCGTACGAACTGTTGCCTGCTATATCTGACTGCGTCGGCATGCGCACTCGTCCATTACTTACGACTCCACAACAGATTCCCAGACGAGATGAGATGACGCGACATGACATGACGCCGAAGTCTTTTCGAGTTTCGAGCGCGTGGCCCTCCAGGACGTTTCATGGACGCGAAAGAGACTGCTCGAATTCGGCCTCTCAAAGGAGTTAGCAAAAGAGTCGAAGCTCGGCATAACCAGCTGTCATCCCGTCTAACTTCAAGGAAGCTGTGAAAAAATAGCAATTGCCATTAGCATCCGATTTGATGTCAGCGCAGTCCCTTTTCGAAAGCCCGTCCAGCTGTGTGGGCATCGCGTAGGCCACAGGAGCCAGGCCTTCCGCCATGGCCTGTAGGGCTGGTCCCACATGTCCCACGCATGCGAAGAGTAATTTTGGCAATTTTGGTGGCGGTAGGATTCAGGAATTCATGGCTTAAGGCACAGTGCTTCTGCAAGGAGGATCCCGCGATGCTTGCAAAGCACTGGACACGAAGGACCGGCGGTCCACAGCAAAGCTCCAATACTGCCTTTCAACTCAGCGCTTCATTCCTGTGTGGATGGAACCAAAGCGCAGTGAAGCGTGCGAAAATGGAGGCGGAGGACGTGTCGGAACAGTCTGCGACTAAATGCCGGCAAGTGGCCAGCCACTGGCCCTCGAGCACGAGTCTCGAAGCTGGGCTGAGGCTTCGCAGCTCAAGATTATCGATTGGGGCTTGGTCACTAAACAGCTGCACAAAATGTCAGGCACCTCGTGGAAACTGGCATGCATTTTGGATTTCTACATGGCGTTTACATTCCAACCCCAGCCGCGTTGCGCAGCCATTCTGGGACAATGGCTTGTCAAGAGTGCCGGTGTCGTCCACATCCACCTGCCAGTTGGGCTCGAGGTCTCTCCCGGCACATCGTCACTTTACCGGGATCATTTGAAATCAGATGTGGTCCGCTCGAAGGATTCTCATCATGATACCTGTTGAGGGACATACAGACAAATAGCCTGCAATTTCGGGTATCGAGCATTTTGGGCTGCTCTGTACTCTTTGCCCGAACCTCTCAGCTTGCCTGGCCTTGTTGAGCACGCTGTGCATGACGTGAAAGCCCGCCGTAAAGCCCAGCTCTCGCAAAGCCCGCGTCGCCTGCGCAAACTACACAACATACACAACAGCCTTCAGTCGTCACCTTCATGTTCTTGCCACCTCCAGAGCAGGGAGGTGGCCGGCGTCGTCCTTCCGCCAGGAACACGAGGATGCAACAAGATCACACACTTAGGTGCCTTTGGGCTAGGACTTGTGGGACTTCAGACTCGGGGCGTCGCGCGCGGCGCGAGCCCTGGCCCTCCCCCGGGCGCGGGTCCTTGTCTTGCTTGTGGAACGAGGCGTCAATTTGCTCCAGGTCGATGTTGCAGAAGCCCTCACCATGAGCAAATGCGTGCAGCGGAAACCGTCACAGGATACAACGGGGCACCTCTGTTGCTGCAGCTTCATTCCTTTACAAGTAAGTCGCATGCCGGCGCTATTCGGATTAATGGATCGAGACATGTCGAGACGCATTCGACCCCCGCAAAATCTCTTAGTTATCCGAGACATGCATCAAGCAAGATGTCGATTCATTCTGATAAGAACCTGCAATGACCTTCAGGCCACAGCCGGACTGGAACCCGCGAGACTACTTGCCAAAATCATCCAAAATCCGCCGGCTCTGATCCCCCACCCGTGGACTTGGGCGACTTAAACTTCCTCTCCCCCGCTCGTATTGCGGCCCTCCACTTCTTTGCTATGGCTCGATATGGCTCGCAGCTGCTGTAATTTGCTGCGTGCTTACGTTCTTGCATGCAAGCCTGTCCCACCAAATATTCAAGCTTTTATAGCAAGATTTTCAGGTCTGGTATTCTCCCTTTGTTCCGCCAGCTGACACTTGGCGGAACAAACTCTGACTGCAGTGTGACATTACGCATGCGGGATCCATGTGCACACAGGACATCTCCAAGACCAACGGTCGGGCCGAATTTGCCATCCGGAATGGGTAGTCCTTGTGGTCGGTCGCCGCGTGAGAAGCGCAAACGACCCGTCTACCCAGAGCGGGTGCGACAGGGACG
This sequence comes from Symbiodinium sp. clade A Y106, assembly GCA_003297005.1. Taxonomy (NCBI): domain Eukaryota; class Dinophyceae; order Suessiales; family Symbiodiniaceae; genus Symbiodinium; species Symbiodinium sp. clade A. The sequence goes on along the minus strand of BGNK01002600.1, from coordinate 32,590 downwards.
TCCGCAACTGTGCTTTCTTGCCTGCGAGACTGGAGGGCGCTGGAGTGTCGCTGCTGCGCCGCTGCAGCTCACCGCAGCATCGTAGTTCACAGGTGCACTGGGACCGCGCATGGATCGCTCGATAGGTCCGTTGGATAGAGTTCTTTTGCTGGGCGGAGTCCAGCTCGATGCAAGAGGCCGCCCGCGGCGACACCAGCACAACACAGTCGGTGCAGCCCTCCGCATCGCACGCGCAAACAAAGCACGCGGTCGCAGTCAGAGCGCGATGTGGGAAGAGGACGTGAAAAGGCCAGGAAGACTCTGACTGCCATGTGTACTACGTGTTAGTAACTGGCGCCCAAGATGTGATGAGTCTGTTAACACTACTACTGCTGCCACTACTGCTGCTGCTACTGCTGTTGCATGCTGTTGCCACTGCTACTTCTACGGCTGCTACTACTGACAGAGTACCACTGCTACGACTATGGCTACGCCTGTTGCTACGACGACGACTTCTGCTACGAGAGACAGTAAACAGAACAGTGATTATGATAATAGCATTTACCATCATCATCATCGTCGTGCGAGTAGTAACCCTCCTCCAACTAAACACCGCCGTGACTCAAGCCCAGCCTCTCGCTGGCGATACGTGAGCAGCAGCCGCCACATAGCGCTTAGATCCATCCTTGGCTCAGGATTTGGCTCTGGGGTTCTGGGAAGTTGTTTGAGATCTGAGATTGGGCTCTGGGGTTGGGAAATTTGACACCTTGCCCGGGGGCATTATGAGCGCAAGCGAAGCCAAGGGGTTTAGCGCAACGGTCTGGACTGGACTGACCTTTCCGAGAATCGGAGCTGGAGAAAGCCGCTGGCAACGCATAGACTCTAGGAGGCGGCCACAGTACAAAAGCATATTAAACTAAAGTTCTGAGGAGGCTTGGGGCTGCGTTTTAGGTTTGGGTCTAAAAAGTTGAGGATAGGTCTTCAATTCAAAGGGCTGGATTGGTCTGCAAGGCGTCAACAGATAAGGCTGCGACTCGACGGCTGCGACGCCACATTCTTCGGCAGCCTCACACCCCGTGCATTTCACATGCTTCTTGAGAACTGCTCGATTTCTCTCCGGCCTCGTGGATGGCCGAGATGTCCCACATCTCCTCCGACGCATGGAATGTAGCTGTCTGCCGTCGGGACTTTCTGGGCAGGCCCCAGCCGAGGACAGCACATAGCCAAGATCCTTCAAGACAGGCACCACCTGAACGCCAGCCAAAATAATGCGGCATAAAGGTTTTCGATGAGACATTGAGCAGGCCGACTCGTCTTCGCAGGAACAACCCGACCTCCATCATATTGATGGTCCCGGAATGGTCTGCATCGTTCTCCTTGATCAGCTTCTGGAGGAGCTGACGAGGCAGGCGACAAGGCCCAGGTGCCAAGGACTACTTGCTCATGCTTGCGGCCGCAAGGCATATCTTACAATACATTACATTATGTTACACTATATTATATCATGTTATACTATGTTAGATTACGCTATAAATGTATTGCGTTAACTATATTATGCTATATTATAGTATATCATACTATGTTCTGCTTGAAAAGCTGGAAAAAGGCCAAAGCTCCCGACCCCCTCCATTAAACAAGCCCGGCCTCAAGCTCGGACTCCCGCACGCGGCGCATGCACTGCAGGTACTGGCGCTGATTGAGCTTCCCTTTGGCCTTGTCATGATCCACCTTCGCAGGTCTCTTCTTCATCTGGGCTCGCTAGTCCAGGTTGCTGTGGACTGAATTCGACCCTTCGAAGGTTTAGTGTTGAGGGGTTCTTCTTCTTCGGCCAGGCTTGAATCCGTGTAGGGGTTGGGGGTTAGGGGTTTAGGGGTTAGCGGTTAGGGGTAAGGGCAGGCATTCTACTCCAACCGAACGGCGGTCCATCACATAATTGCGCTGCGCGCGGCTGCCTCCACACTGCTGCGCATGCGGCATGCCACTGCTTCATGGTGTCATGATGACCCCATGTTAGGGTTGTCAGAGCAATCGCTCGGCTTGCTAGTGGGCGTCATTGACCTCTACTGGCGACACGCTGATAAATCAGTGAATCGCAGGCATTCAGTAATCTTCCGACCTGGTCCAGGATCTTCTGCGTCCTTTCCGGAGGTAGGATTTCAGAGAAGATTGGAAACCGTAGTCTCCGACGTCAACAAAATCAGAGTCATCATCATTATAAATAGAACCGTAGCAAAAGCCACTACACGGACACAAAATGTCATAAGTGCTGTGGTTCTGCATCATGAGCACCATACCCTAACCCCTAAACCCTAAGCCTCAACCCCGAACCCTAAACCCTAAACCCCCATCCCTAAACTCTCAACCCTAAACCCTAAACCCCGAACCCTAAAACTAAAGAGCCAGCGGGTTCTTGGCACCCCGGTTTTCTGCGTCCTTTCGACAGGCCAGCAGAAGCCCAGCCAGTTCAAGATGGTCTGGAACTCCTGAAGTCTTCGGTGACAGGGTTTAGGGTATAGGGTTTGGGGTATAGGGTTGAGGGGTTTAGGGTTTAGGGGTTAAGTTTAGGGGTTTGGAGGTTTAGGGTATGGGGTTTAGGGTTAAGGGTAGGGTTGAAAGATTAATTAGGATTTAGGGTTTAGGGTTCGGGGTTTAGAGCTACGGGTTCAGTGCTTACGGGTTTAGGGTTAGAGGGGATTGAGTGAAAAGTATGCTCCGCGATAGCGTGCCCTAGTTTGCGCGGGAGCCGTGCACGGTAGCCTTTTGTGCTAACCAATTCTCCTTACTCATCACACAAGAACCCCGTGTAGCTACCACACTGGCAAACACTGGCAATAAATTTTCCTTCAACCAGCCCCAAACCCCGAACCCCGACCTACATTCGACTTTCATGTGGCATTGACGGTCGCTGCCGTTAGTTACTTGTACCTTAAACGGCTATCATTGTTGCCATGCCGATGATCATTATTCTTGGCACTACTCGCTAAAATGACACTAATCAGACAGCCCAAAAGCAAGGATAATGAGGGTGCCAATGACACGATCTGACACCTTACTCTGTACTTGTACCCTTTCTGACTCCCACATCTACCTGAACACCATAATTAGTCTTGCATGCTACCTTTATGCAATCCTGTATTTCTGTCGACTCGAATGCTTTCTCGTCAGCGCATCTATCCTTAAACCCTCAACCCTAAAACCCTACAACCCTACAACCCTTGAACCCTAAAACCTTGAAACCCGAAAACTTAAACCCTAATTCTGCAAGAGCGGGGTATTTTGTTCCGAGGGCCAGACCTTGCTGTCCAGCAGATTGGTCCCGTCGTGGCCGTGGCGGTCAAAGATGCCGACGAATTCCTGGAGCATTTTTGAGCTGAGGGCACTGCGCCGTTTGGGGTTTGTGGTTTCAAGAGCGTTTGGGGGTTAAGGGCAAAGAGTAGTTTGAGACACTATGGGTTAAGGATTCGGGCATCGAACCCCATGCCAAAGTTCATTCTACTTTGTTTGATAACACTCGCTCTCGCTTACATCTGAGGTGCGGACTCGCATAGGCAAGCTCGCGCAAACAGCATCTTTTCGTTTGCAAAGAGGGGAGATCGGTGCGTGCAGACATATGCCATGAAAAGAGGCAGAAGCGTCATGACACCCATGACGAAGTCCTTCAAACAGACTCGCGAGAGCCTGCTGCATCAGAGCATGGACTTCAAGCACTTCTCACCCGGGCGGGCTGGGCGGGCATCACATCGACCAGACACCCTGGTCTTTCCCACCCTCCCATCCCCTTGATCATCCAATCATCCAGATGTAAGCAATGATGCTCATCGAAGGCATCATGAAACACTCATGTTACAAACAAGGCGCCACNTTGTTTGATAACACTCGCTCTCGCTTACATCTGAGGTGCGGACTCGCATAGGCAAGCTCGCGCAAACAGCATCTTTTCGTTTGCAAAGAGGGGAGATCGGTGCGTGCAGACATATGCCATGAAAAGAGGCAGAAGCGTCATGACACCCATGACGAAGTCCTTCAAACAGACTCGCGAGAGCCTGCTGCATCAGAGCATGGANGCAAAGAGGGGAGATCGGTGCGTGCAGACATATGCCATGAAAAGAGGCAGAAGCGTCATGACACCCATGACGAAGTCCTTCAAACAGACTCGCGAGAGCCTGCTGCATCAGAGCATGGAGTTCAAGCACTTCTCACCCCACTCTCATGCGAGGAAGTCCACACGCGCATCACAGAGCATCACGAACAAGGGCCCAGGGAAAGGTCAAAAGTCGAGAATTTAACGAATCAACTAAAGTACAATCCAATCTCGACGGTACCGAGGATCACCCGCTTCACAGAACTCCAGTAGTTTAGCAGTTGTTTCAATGCTGAAATGTTGGCACTGCGACGATGTGAGTTTCTGCGGCACGTTTCCAGGGCGTACAAGGTCCCAAAGAACCCAGATTTCGGACTCGAACTCCGATATAATTGGAGGTAATTTGTTGCCCCGGGGTTGCTTTCCTGCCTGAGCCATCCTTCTCGATTGCTTTGCAGCTGAAGCATGCTCCGATCCTGTCGTCTTCACCTGCTGGGCTCCTAAGGCCAAGGCATGCTGCTGAACTGCAACAGCAAAATGTTGGCATAGTTGAGGTGGGAACTCAATATCCGAACCACTGCGCAGCTCACCCCACAGTGCATGCTTGTGCCCGCCCTGGCACGACCCACGAAGAGCTGTCAAGGCCTGGAAATTGCACCGGATGGTATACCACCTGTTGCTGCGGCCGCCCCAAATGCATTGCTGAAAATCAACTGAATGCAGACCGTGTTTCTGCTGCAGATCTTTGAACCAACATGTTTTCCACAACAACGACTTGGTGGGATGTCCAACAGAGATAGCAATACCCCTGTCCGCACATGCGCTCAGAAATGTGGCAATCGTGCAAAAGATTTTGTTGGCAATGCCGACCCTCTTCTGATCGATTTCGGACAAGTCGCCCAAGCCCTCTGGCTTGAACTCTGAGCGCAGTGGCTTGAGTTTCGGCGTGTGCGCAAGATGGGAACGAGAGGACTTCCTCTCGCGCATCCTGGTCACTGTACCGGATGGAGGCGTCGCATGAACAAAAATCAGTTCACCCGGTTTTCTCAGAAGCCCCCATAGGAACGCAGAAGCTTCATCACTAGCCAGGTCTAACTGAATGCAAGGATGACTTTGTTTGCGGCGATTTCCCCCATGGTCCACGGCCAGTGCTTGAAACCCCATCCCACTCAAGCACGCCGAAAGCCTTGCCACGCCTGCCCCCAGCTCCAAAGTAAGCAAAGAAGAAAAGGGGGCGCCCCGAAAGGCACCATTAACAGGGAGAACATCCTTCACACTCGCACTCGACGGCGTGAGGTTGGAAACAAGTTCAGCCGGAGGTTGCAATCAGTTCTTTGGGCAGTCACGTAAAGGGTGATTGCCATAGCATTTGATACACACGTTCCATCCTTTTCGGCATTTCTCGCCGGCTGCTGCATTGGAGCAGCCATCGAGGTTGTAATCAAAGCACACTGGTTCGCCGTCGTGCTCTGTAGCTGAATAACCGATAAGGCGCTCAGGCATCCGAACAGGATCAGACCACGTGCACGCCCTTGTCCTTTACGGCCCCCTTTTCCTGAGCTTCCTCGCCCTCGTTGTGCCTGCAGATTCTTCACCTGACCCTGCAAGTTCTGGACCTGTCGCCTCAAACGTTCCTCCTCCGTTTTAGCTTTGGACGGCTCGGCTTGAGATCGATGCTTACTTGAGGGCGCCTCGTCCAAACCAGCCTCATCTGCCTTACGTTTCGGACCTCCCGAAGCTTGCAACGGTTGTAGGCATAGACGAACTTCGGGCGCAGCCATGGCGGCTTGAAGAGCTCTTTCAGGTGGCAGGGTCCCATCAGCCAGCGGTTTGATGCCGAAGCGAGTCTCCTTCATCATGTACTTGAAAAGAGCCAAGTCCGCATTGTGCACTTGCTCAATCGTGACCTTTGCATAGTTCGCAGGGGGAACCTCCAAGAAAGCATCGAAGAGAACCTGGGTCCAACGCTCCATCTTGTCGTAGTCGATGAGTCGCGTTTGGTCGAAAGCCAGTGATCTTCGTTGCAATGCAAACTTCAACTTGAGATCAGTGCTAGTGTCTGCCTTCAGCTCGGCGGTTGTTTTGACTTCTTTGATGACTCCGTTAGCGTCGGGCTTCCACATAGGGTCCGACTTGATGCCCATCAGCTCTTGATCTCGTTTGGTACATTGATCTCATCGCAGATAACGAAGCTGGTTATCATCGTACATTTGTACGACTGCATCGATCAACGAATGGCTGGCTTCAAGCTCCCCAACCAAGTTGAGGCCCCGGAGTCGCCGGACCTGATCCTGGTGCCGTGATGCCCTCTCTGCCACAGCGAGCTTTCTTGGAGCGTCGTCATCTTTTCTGTCGATGCGGCTTTTTAGGTCCGCAGAGGCGATGGTGTAGCTCTCAAGCACGATCCTCCGTACCAAAGGCACCCGATTTGGTGGGGGCGGAGTGGTGTTAGTGATGATTGCGGCAAGTTCGATGAGCGGTTGGTCGTCGGCCTGACCCGGTGTGTAATTCTTTGCGAAGGCCAACCGCCCGAAAGTGTCCCAACCTTGCTGTTTGAATGCAGCGATTTCCGCATCCGAGAAGCCGATTTCTCTTGCCCGGGCCTCAAACGTGGCCTGAGAGTCTAACATCAGGTTGACCTTCGCAAGACTCCTGCACTCACCATGGGGCTTACAGGCAGCACACGCTGACTTGGCGCAAACGCAGAACAGTCACTTGTTACTCCATGTCTCCGCCATCCGAATTTCAAAAAGGAGACCAGGGAGTTGTTCAGACATAACATCAAGGAGGGCACGGATGCTGCTACACACCGAAGCAGTCCTTGCAATGAGGCCATGCCTCATCAGCTCTTCCTCTGAACACGGCCATTGCCGTTGTTAGAGGCCTTCCACAGGCGAGCTTTGCCCTCCACTCGGCGTGGCCCATATGAAGGGTACGCCTTTGCCTATGCCTGTACATAACGGACTGATCTGCATTGTTTGCCTTCTTCCTTGACCTCTCTACACAGAGAGCCGCAAAACCCTTCTCATGTGAGGAAGCTGAAGACTCAGACGATTCAGAATCACTATCAGATGAAGTGCAGCTCGGGCTTCGCACCTCCATGCCCACCTCCGGCAACACCGCCGGGCGGACCTCGGATGAGACACCCTCATCCGGCACATCACCGTGCACATCTGACTGATTTCCCTTCACTTGGTGTGTCTGTTCAGACTTGAGAAAGCACTTGCCCGAGAGCACTTCAATGGCTTGTTTCCATGACATGCCGATGTGTTTTTCGAACTGGGACTGCGCACAGATCTGGTTGTCAATCTCGGGGAAGAGGTTGCCACGGGAGTTGTCTGGCATGAAAGATCCTTCAGACACACACGAAATCATTTCCGTGAAGACTCTGATCGGCCGTGCCAAAGCATCCCGAGTGTAATTGAGTACTGATTGCCGCCCCGGTAGAACATGATACCCCAGCAGCTGCGCTTCATCGAGATAGTGATCTTCACCATATTTGTTGAACATGCTTAACATAGTTGCTTTAAGGCTGTGGCTGGAAGAGTCTTGCACTTCGTCGAACGGCAACAACTTGGACAGAATTTCACGTAACCGCTGCGAGACATCTGCAGCACTAATTGCAGACGGCTTCTCGGAACCCACGGTTGCCTCGCTCGGGAAGAACACGAACTTCTCCCTCTCGGTGACGCGAGTCCTTCTGTCCCGCTCAGTGGGAAGCGCTGAGATCGTGCTGATGCGAATGATTCCAGCCAGTTGAAGCCGAGGAGACCAGTGGCTGGCACAACAACTGGCAGAAAAGAGACTTGTTTCTCCTTAGTACGGGCAGTCTTAACCTTCATGAGGCTGCCTTCAAGGAACTTGCCTTCAATTGAGCCACACTCCAACCTGTTCCCGTCAGAACAACGCATTCTACCAAAAAGGAGCATCAGGGTAAATCCTGCGAAAGCCCGAGTGTACAGGTCGGACTCATACTCCGCGGCCAACTCCAAGATACAGATCATCGGGATTGTAAGTGCCGGAGCTCGTTTGAGTGGAGATTTACTGACATACATCAAATGAGCAACTCCTAGGACTCTCTGAGAGAAAGCCGCAGCCTCTGCATCGCTCATACCCATGAAACCTGACAAGAATGCAAGAGATCCCACGAAAGTTGACCCCCGCGTGGCGGGGGCACCTACCTTTCGCAAGTGGCACAAATATTTGTAGACACTGTCCTCGGTTGGAGGCAGAGCCACCTGTTGTGGAAACTCGCTGTTGAACCACTTACAAAACAAGCACAAAGAGCTAACACGCGTCCTCAATGTAGACGTGGATTTGCGAGCAAAGTGATCCTGTAAGATTTGCCAAGCTTGATTGTCATCTTCATGCTTGCTGGTCTCATCGATCAACTGACGGCCAGCTGCCGTTGCCCCCGGATTGATCAAGAGCAGCTCACTCCATTTTCGTAGCGCAAGACTGCGATCAGTCGCTGCGCAACTTGATGCGGCTCGGTCGATGTATATGCGCACTTTAGCCTGCTTCGACTGCAGGGTCATCGGCTCAGTCTGTGTTTCCAGGTATGGCAGATTGGATGGAACAGCAAGATGTTCAAGCCATGGCGTCACACTAGGTCCTAAAACATGTTGAACGAAAGGCGATTGTTCCCATGGGAACGTCGGAAGCCCCACAGGTCTTCCCGCCATACGAGCGATTTCAAGGAATCGCTGCACATCGAGGTTCGGTGGATCCTCCACCTTCCCTCCTGAATAACCCCCGTTCATCACATTGACCAGACACCCTGGTCTTTCCCACCCTCCCATCCCCTTGATCATCCAATCATCCAGATGTAAGCAATGATGCTCATCGAAGGCATCATGAAACACTCATGTTACAAACAAGGCGCCACNCCACCCTCCCATCCCCTTGATCATCCAATCATCCAGATGTAAGCAATGATGCTCATCGAAGGCATCATGAAACACTCATGTTACAAACAAGGCGCCACGAGGAATCGTGTTGCAACTTGGCCGGCTACTGCACCAGTCTGTGCCACTAGGCTTCCTGCAGCCGCTGAAATTACAACATGTCTGACGTCGAAGAACATCGCAAGCTCCTGGAAAAATGTCTGAACTGCTGGATCCATCCCACGACGCTCGGCACGATGCTCATCTCTCGTGCCGTCATGCATAAGCGCGTTCGCGATGCAAAAAATAAGACACTGGACCGCATTTTGATTTGGTGTGGATCGTCGCAGTCGGCCTGTCTCGGTTCGCATATTGCTCAGAAATGGCATAGCACTTGGTGCCCGAGTGAGGCGATAGGGCGCATGGAAATGTAGGGAAGTCGAAAGGAATCTGTGACAGCCTTGCTCTCCACTGTACAGCTGATTGGCATGCATCACGCCGGATACTGCTTGGTCTTAACACCATGCTTCAACTTCAGGGCTTGAATCAGCTCGCATAGGCCCCGACCCTGCTAATTAGGCTCTTCGAGATTCATGCTCTGTCTTGAGTTTTCCGGCAGCCGGAGCCGGAATGGCGATCTATGCCGCATGGTGCAGGAGGCGCCCTGGTTTGCTGCTCGTGCTGAGCGTGGTAGACAATAAGCCGGCTTGTTCCCGGCGCCCTCAGTGCTTTCAGAACTTCGCCTGCTCTGGTAGCAAATGCCTGAATCGACCACGAAGCTTGGGAAAACCTGTACTTGTCATTTTGACATGCAGGGCTCTGCTCGTCAAGAACAGGGCTGAGCAGGGATCCATCTGAACGCTTTGGAGACCGTATGCCTCTCAATGATTATTTCCAATTGCTTTAGGGGACAGGCACACCTGCAGCACGGGCTGACTCGCATCATGAGTCGTCCGTCTGCATCCGGTGGTGGCTACCACGATAGTCGATTACTCTTTCGTCAGCTCCTTTGTATGTCAAATTGTGACAAGTTTTTGAAAGCACGATGCCTGGCTTCCTTCGAACATGCGGCTGTCGGAACTGATGCCTACTCACAGCCCGGCGCTGCTGTTCTTGCGCTGAGTGGCACTAAGCACTTTGCAGAACACTCGAAAGGAAACGTGGAAGCACAACATTTTCCGGACTTATGGGCGTAGCACATAGCCCTTCTGAAGTAAGTAACCTTAGGTGTGATTCGTGAACTTGTCTTGGGCGAACTGACAGTGTTGCTGCGGGGTTAGTATTGTTGGTCACTATTGCCAGCAACAGCGCGCTACCTGCCTTGTACTTCGCGTGTACGTCTGCGGCGCTATCAGTGGACCTATATCTATGCCGTTCATTTGTTTACAAACGTCTTCTACATGTTTGAAACTTTTCTGCGAAGACAGGCTTTGACTTCAGCCACGAAGCATCTGTTAAACGGTTGAATATCTTCAAAACGTGTCCACTTGTCCTTGAAATTGTAGCACCATCTAACACATGCTTCAACCTGTCTACCCTGATGACCGCATCCATTCTTAAAGTCATAAAGCTTGTGCAGACAAGAGTTGTTCAGAAACTTGGTTGACCAAGCTATCTAACCATCATTAAAAAAAACCTCCAAGCACATGCTGCGGCGCTGGTTTCACCAACCCAATCCTACCGTCCAATTCGTCTCGTCCTAAGAAGGGCTCTACTGGGAAACAACCATTGCGACGCCAGGTAACCCTCCCAGCCCATGTGGCACCTCGTACTCGCTGGCAGTGAACCCTTCTCGGCGCTTCAGTAGTTCCATCAACTGCAGCACAAGGATGCATCAAGTCTACTACGCAGGCCTCTACAATTCCACGTGACCATCGAAACGCATGCCATGTGGACCGTCTGGGGTATACCGGTTATCCTTCAGGGAGGGGCTTCCTTCTTGCCGGTCCGGGTCCGGATCCGGAATCTCGCTGGTGAGTCGCTCGTTGCCTTAACCTTATGGTGATAATGATGATGGCAATGATTATGATGGGCAGGACCATGACCATCATCATCGTCAGCATAATCCGTCATCATCATCATCCATCATTATCATCAGCACCATCATCCACAACAATCACCGTAATCATCCAATCAGGATCATTTCCAGCATGATCGTCGATCATGACCTTCATCATGATCACCCGGGTCTGTGCATGTCTTGAAAGAAGAACCATGCTTTTCCAAGATCTAAATTTCAATTTTGCTTTTCTGAGCGTCGGAAATGTAGCTTGGGATGGTTTTGTAGCACCCACCCCAGCCCCCACCCGCCTACCCTTCTCAAGCTATGAAAGCAAGCAACCCCTTCGGCAAACTTAAACACCTTCACAGAAGCCCCGACGCGAAAGTTTAAAGCAAGAGTAACCTGCAAAACAAGATAGCTGCGAAATTCTGAAACTCTCCCTCGAGGCTCGTAAACCATGCCACATGCAAAACAACCCTCGGATGTGAGTGAAAAACTGACACCCGACAATTCATGGAAATGAAAAACAAATTTGTGAAACCCTCGCACATGCCGGTACTGAACCCCCAAAAAGCCAAAAAAAGCAGGTGGCACTGCCCTGCCAGCACCACTGCGGCACTACACCAGGACCACGGAACCGGATCAGGACCAGGACTGCTGCTTTTCTCTGCTCGTCACTAGCTACTAGTTACCACAACTACTGCTACGGCTTCTACTGCTACCGCTACTGCTACCTTCGGTTGCGGTCCGGTCCATATACGGATCCAGTGTGGGGGCCGGGGGCCACAAGGCAAGACTTCCTAAATTAGGTCCAGTGCTTCGTTGAGATGAGTTGCAGGACGTTTTCTTTTTCTGCGTAGCCCTGACCACCACAGGTTGAGGTCCGTAGCACCCGAGGTTCGTAGGACTGCAAAGTTTCGCCCTTCGCCCTTCACCCGTATTTCAGCGAAACCGCTGGATTTGCATGGTATGGCCGAGCGCCACTCTACCGGATTGAGAAGTTTGGGAATCTGTCAAGGCTCATGGTACCCTGAGTACCAAGGTTGATGACATCTGTTTAGTGGCCAAAGATAGAAGCTTTAGGCTCTTGGAAGCGGACCTCCTTAAACTCGTCAGGGTCCAAGGTTCCTCCGCGATCCTGGAGCGACGTAGCCGGCTGTCCGATGCGGGTCAGATTTAGGGTTTGGGACTCCTCATGGCATGTAAAGCCACATAAGACATACCACGGCTGATACCCAATCAACACTCGATGGCAACTCGACCTTTGACAGCTAACTCGCACTTTCCGCAGCTGCACCGCCGCTGCTCTTCAACAAGTAGACCAGTAGATCGTTGCACAGCCTCAGGCACTCGACACAGCCTTTCGTGGTCCTTGTCCACCTCATCAATCACCTGCTCACCGCTTGAGCCACGACTTTTGGAATCTATCACTCAAATTTCCAGCCGAGCTGAACTTTCTGATTCTGCTCTGTGCTTCTGAACTTTGTGGACAGAAAGTGCGAGCCTCTTGCAGGACGTGCGTCCTCGGGCAGCAGAGCTCACCTAATCGGATGCCTTTCCGTGGATTATGCTTCTGCCTCTGCTGCCCGTAGCAGACATTTACATCGCCCGCTCTCGAAGCAGAAGTTGCTGTCCGGCCAGAGTGCGCGGCACACGATCTCCGGGCGCACGGCATCGGCTCAATGTCAAAGTCTCGTAGAAGTACAGCAACTTCCCAAGCCTCTGATGAGCAAGGCTACGCTTCGTGTTTGGCTCCCCGCGTGCGAATGCGCCACTTGCCTCTACCAGGCCAGAACCATCACCGTCGCATCTTGCGAAGGCTGCTTCATAAGCCTCCGAGAAATGCGTGCCCCAGCGCACTCTCAGTTGTCAAGCAAGCTTCATTTGTTGATCCCTACCGCCTTGTCTTGGTAGGCGATGTATTTCCTGATGAAGTCTCTGAACACCTCGTGGAGTGCTCGGAGGCATCATGCAAACCCAACACTTAAAATAGCTGATGAAAGTGCAGTACGCTCTTTAGCCTTGCCGTGGGCCTTCGAATGTCTTGAGGGCAGAACGTCAAACTCTATCTGGTTGTACTGCGGGCTGATCTCTTCGAAAATCTCATCGACCTCAGTCGCCCAAGGCTGCTACTATCATCCTCGTGCCTACACAGCCTGAAGCTTCAAGACACGGCCTTGACGTGCCCGTGCGAGAACCCGACACAAGGCTGCGTCTGCTGGCTTCGTAGCTAGCTGGATATCATTGTGGTTGATTCTGCCTTTCTACCAAGATTTCCTGACCCCAGACCAAACACTCCGCTCTGCAGGTCCTCTGCATCAGGCAAAACCTCAACCACAATCCACTAAGACATGTGCCCAGAGCCTCCCAAGCTCCTCGAAAGCCCCCTTTCCTGGGCACCCCGGCCCAGCTCTGCTTGGGGGCAACGAAGCCCAGGAGTTCCAGAGCCGAAAGGAGAGATGAGCGGTGAACCTGGCGCGGAGGCCGGAGGCTTCGGGTGTCTGGCTTTCGGATCTCTTCCACTCGCGAGAGCCTTTGCAAGGATCTCTGGAGGATCCAAAATCCCATGCTTCGGGTTTGGGCATCGTGCTGTCGCCAGCACCCATGGAACCAATCCCGCTGGTCAGAGCCTTCCCCCTTGCCCACAGAAACTGAACACCCTTGTCTCGCTCCCCGATGAATCCGACATGAAAGCCCTCAGTTCGGTGGCACGGCGGCGCCTGGTTCTCACCCTCCCACTTCACTTTGACGAAGACCTCTTGGGCCGCCTGGAAAAAAAACAGGTCTCACATACGGCGATGGTACACTGCGCCCGTTCCTGGTCGAGCTTGGACTCGTCCTGCTGCCCGAGTCGAGTCAAATCAGATGACTCAGTGGAGTGGTCACAGCGATTCAAGCACCGAGACCTCAGCTGCCGCTGCCGCCAGCGAAGCTGTCGTTGGGGAGGTCTGCGGGGACTGCAGCGCAGGGTTCATGGTGCCTCACAGCACAGTTTAGCTCTGCACATCGCAGATGTGAGACATCGCGCCTGCAAGCGCTGAGGCGAGTACTTAGCGAATCCCCGCGGTTCACCTTGCCAAAGTAGCTGCATGCACTACGACAATGCCGTTGCGCAAAGGTGAGCTCAGCTCGGAACCGCATCGAGGCGGCTCATTCGGATGGACCTGTCCTCGTGACCAAAGACTTCCACATGCTCACCAGGAGACATCCAACACATTCACTCGAATCACCAAGAGCTCGAACATTGACGAAAAGACGTATGGCCGTAAACCGTGTGATCCGTGTGCCAGGTCGTCGGTTCAGGTGACACTCCCCAAAAGCCGCTCCTGGAGAGACCGGTAACGGAATCCCTCAAGCTTCGGGAATCGAGCTTCGAGCCCTCTGAAGCGCCCTTGAAGCCTCTTGATCAACCCTGAACGCTTACGGAACGCCTGAAATTCCCGAACACCCTCAGAGCTCAAAGCCCTCTCCTGGCTCCTTGGGGTGATATCCGAAGGGCTGGTCTGCCTCGCCACACGAACGAACAGATAATAAGAGCCGCCTTAGAGCCCCTTACCTAGCTATAGCCTATGACACACTACCCTGCGAGTAATCTAACTTTTAAGGCGTATTCTGGAAGGATGGAATTGCAGCAGTTTATGCAAGTCATAAACAAACGGACATGTTGTGGATAGCTCTCTGCGTTAGGGGCTCTTTTTGGACCCCGTAAGAAGCGTCGCTTTCAGAAGGGAACCAGAGAACCTCCCACATGCTTTACTCATACGGAATAAGTTTAAAAGAAAGCACCAGCAACCCTGACATAACAATCTGGCTTCCGGAACATTAACTCCTGAATACTCTACGCAGCATCCATGTGTGCCGCCTATCTTTAGATCGACTGCAATTTGCTATGGCCCAACGGCTTGAGCACCTTCTAGATGCACACGGGTCTCTTCAAGAAGCCTTGCCCACCGCGAAGCGCTGTCGCTGTCGGGGCTGACCTTGACACTGTTGGGTCTCATCCCCTAAAGCCTTACGTCCTCTTGAACTTCAAACCCTACATACCACTGCCAAGCGGAGGAAGACCCCTAAGCTGAAGCGCTGCTCACTGAAGCATCCCGCAGACCGAAGCGAAGCTCTGTACGGTTGTTCGCGGTTGTAGGAATTACCGAAGCGTCAAGGGTTTCAGGGTCATCATGTCATGTAGTAAAGACCCCCCACCAAAGTGTAGTCCATTCTTCAGCGTCCTATCTTATCATACCCGGTTATCCGAACTCAAAGGGGGCCCAACTTTCGAAGAGCCCCAGACAAACATCAAAAGCTGGAGCCCTCCCCCCTCCCTTGGGTGGCAGTCGAGATGAAGTCAAGGCCCAAGTCCCCAGCGAGCTCCTGGAGTCCGCCTTCCTCAAGAGCAGAAGCCCCAGCAACGGTATCCACAATGGCGACTAGAAGACGAATAGTGAGAACGATACTGCAGTGTATCTTGAAAATGTGTGCACGTATCATGATGACGCTAAAGAGCTCACATTTGAGACCGTGGAAATGGTACCAAACTCACCTGTAACATATGTGAACCCATGTCGAGTATATCTGGACCGGCTCAACCATCGACGGTTAATTAGCCGATTGTGAGATGCACATCTTGAATATTCACACCTACCTGTCTGGCCCCGGGTGTGTCTGAATGCGTGTGAACTTACATCAAAGGGCTTCGTGCCTTGGGGATCAGTGCTTTCGAGTGCTGCACGCTGACCATGCCAGTAGTCTCACTACCTCGCCCTTGCCGATCGTGCTCTGCCGGGAGGTGGCACCGCCAAGTCTCGTGCTCGTCTTCGAAGCTCTCGTCATTACGAACTCGCTTCGTGTGTCCGCTCAGCACAGGTCTGCAATGCGCGGTTTTTGAAATCGTGCTTCACACAACTTTCTAGCTCCCACAACCGGGTTCTGCGCTGTTCTGCTGCTGAACCGTGCTGCCATCACGGTATATCGTATACAGTCTCACACCTGGTCGTCTGGATCGTGTGGCCACCACGTTGTCTTGGGCTCTTGGGGTGCTCATGGACTGTGTTTCAGCCGTGGTGACATCCTGCTGTACTCGCGATCTGGCGGTCCCCTTTTTGAGTAGTGTGCTCTTGGCATTCCAGTGTGTGGTCTTGCCCTGTCAGAAGATCAACCCAAATTTGACGCAGGCGCTCGTGCCATCACCTACCAAATGACTGGACCCGACAGCGCCCGCACGGGCAAGTGTTCATTCAGCGCAGGACAAAAGCTAACAGTGCACAGCACAGACGCCAAGGTGAGAAAAGGCTTTGCATCGAATATACCAGCATGGCGGGTGGATTCGGATCTCAATCAAACCAGCTTGATAGAACGAGACGCTCAATGGAGTGGGCATGCAATTGAGGCCGGAGCAATCTGCGCTTGCCCGATGGAGCCTGCAGCCATAGAAGTAACTCCAAGCAATTCAATTTTCCACTTAGACAAGCAAAGGTCCGACTGACGACTACTGTAGTGGGCCTTAATAACTAGAATAGGGTTTTGGAGCCCAGTATACCATAATTATAATAAAGAATCCCAAAATAGTATTGGTAATTATGAAGGCCCCTATACTGTAGAACCCTATAGATGCCTCAGGAACCCTATTTTAATTATGCAGGCTCCTAAGGTCCTATATTACTGCTGTCTGCTGTCTGACATTGCGAGCCTTGCCTTCCTCAGCTCTCACCAAGCTGGGTCGACCTCAGAACCGCAAAGGGCAATACAGAAGCTTAAAGGGTTTAGGAACCCTAAACCCTGAACCCCTAAACCATCCTAAACCCTAACCCCTAAACCCCTAAACCCCAAACACCTAAACCCTAAACCCCTAAACCCCTAAACGCCTAAACACCTAAACCCCTAAACCCTAAACACCTAAACCCTAAACCTCGCCTTAAACCCTAACCCCGAAACCCTAAACCCCCAAACCCTAAAACGGAAGTCGACAGCCTCCGCATCCTCCCACGGACGGGAGCAGCCCCGTCGCTTGGGGTCCTGGCTCTGCCGGTCTGCAACCTGGAGCCGCTACATATGTATGTATATATATATATATATATATTTATTTATTTATTTATATAAACATATATGTAAACTTTTTTACTCTATCATATGATTATTGTCATTACCATTACAACTACTCCTACTACTACTACTACTACTACTACTACTACTACTACTACTACTATTACTATTCCTAAAACTTTTTTAATCTATCATATGATTATTATTATTACCATTACAACTACTCCTACTACTACTACTNTACTACTACTACTACTACTACTACTACTACTACTACTACTATTACTATTCCTAAAACTTTTTTAATCTATCATATGATTATTATTATTACCATTACAACTACTCCTACTACTACTACTACTACTACTACTATTACTATTCCTAAAACTTTTTTAATCTATCATATGATTATTATTATTACCATTACAACTACTCCTACTACTACTACTACTATTCCTAAAACTTTTTTAATCTATCATATGATTATTATTATTACCATTACAACTACTCCTACTACTACTACTATTACTACTACTATTACTATTATTGTTGAAGTTGTTATTATTGTTGTTACTATTAATTATTATTGCCATACATATATGCAGTAGTCATCTTACTAAGATACAGTCTCTTAGAGTATATCCGCAACCAAGAAGGTTCACGTGAACAAGGCTGTGTCTGTCCAGGATCCTTGGGATCTTGATACACTACGATCCAAATCTGGGTGGGCTGTTTGCCTTGGCCAAGGCCCTACGCATGACTCTAGCAACAAAGCTTCGGGCGAGTACTTGTACCTGCAATAAGTGTTTGTTGGACGAAGTGAAGAGTCCCAGAATTGACATTAAAGCACGATGCGCCTGGCCCCGCGGCGTAAAGTTCTCCGCGCTCTGCTGGGATGCTTGCGCATGCCTCGCGCCAAAGGCACTGCCACATGGAGCCATGAAGACGTATGAGTCAACTGAGGCACGAGACATGGGGAAAATTGAATCAACAGAAGTTTCTGAGGTCCCGACGTTACCGGGGTGGTGCCAGAGCCGCTGCTCAGATCACGGTTCTTAGCAGGCGGTGCAAGAAAGGATTTGCTGACAGTACATGAGGACGAGGAGGAGGAGGAGGAGCGCCTACTTTCGGCCACTTGGCAAGGCAGGGGGGTCTCTCAGCATAGTTTGTGAAAGGGCACTCTCCACGACGAGCCTGGACAGCACAGGTTTGAGGTCCTGGCAGGGCCTTCTTCGTCAATGAAACCTTGCTCAGCGTGTGGGAAGACTAAATCGGGTCCGCATGCCCAGAGCCTTCAGATAGGGTGGGCCGTGATTCAAACCGCCAGCGACAGCCATGGGGGCAATAATTCATGTCGTGGAGCCTGGCTCGCCCTTGCTCACGACGGGACGAAGCTTGACGTGTTCTGTTTCGCGTCTCTGCACAAGACTGAGCCTGGGCATGCCTGGGCGCAAGGCTCTCGGAGTTCATTCTGAGAGCTACCGGGCGCTTGGCATCCGATTGCTCCTGCCAAAGCAGCGCCATTCAGAGCCGTGCTAGAACGTGGGAGGGACACCATCAAAAACGCATTAAGATGCTTAGTGTTCGACAAGTCCGCCTTCGCCCGGGTCTCAGATGTCTGCGTCGAGTCGAACTTCTCCTCGCTAGAGTTTCCGAGACCATCCCGGGCCGGGTTCTGCTTCGCTTTTGTTGCACACACCGGCCAAAGCCGGACTGGGCCGCATGTGACCATTGTCAATTCTGGGCGCCGCACCGCTTTGCTCGTCTGATGCCTGACTCACTGAAGCTATGTCGTTGAAACACTGAGAGGCCGCGTTTCTCCAAGGCATTGCACAACCGCCACAAACAGGAAGCTGCGAATGCGCAGACGAAGTCAGGCATGGACGGGAGAGACAGGAGAGGGAGAGATGGAAGGAGAGGTGGTAGGTTCAAAACACTGAGACTGAGGACGGCGCATTTGGCTTCTTCGCATGCTGCGGCTGCTCACCTGCCGTACATCGCTGCAAGGGAGACTGAACATCTGGGAATCACATTGAAAGGAAAGACCAGAACAAGCTTCGGCTATGCACGCTTATCATCATGCACATCGCCATAACAGGAACGTCTTACCGATTTTGATGTGCAGCCTTGGTTGCATGTTGGCTGAGTTGCACACCGAGTGGAAAGACGAGGTCGACCGCATCATCTTATCCGCCTGGCATTTTCTCCCAGCCAGCAGAGCTTCTCCCTTGCTTTCGAGCGTTCATTTTCATGTGGACAGGGCGGGATGTCATGCAGGTCCATAATGGTCCGTGAGGCCTGCACAGTTTCATGATACTTCATGCTTTCCGTAATACTTGGCCTGCTGACCTCACGAGAGGCTTCAGGCTCTCACATCTTGCCAGTCGACACAATGCTTGCAACGGAGTTGCAATGCAGTTAGTACTGCTGCAGGCTACGCTGCTGCCTACTGTTTCCACCGACTGTTCGCACATGCATGCTACCTGTGCTCTGCGTTTTCTGCCGTAAGGTCGGAGACGATATGGTGGACTGCCAAGAACATCGGTTAGGGTCTTCGGAGTCATGACTAGCAGCGTGGCTGGGCAGGGTCGAGTGAACATGCAGTCACTCGGTTCAATACCGGCCTCCAGACTCAGCTGCACTGCCAAGAACATCGGTTAGGGTCTTCGGAGTCATGACTAGCAGCAGTCGCTTGGGCAGGGTCGAGTGAACATGCAGTCACTCGGTTCAATGCCGGCCTCCAGACTCAGCAGCATCCAGGTGGATGGCAAGCTCAACGGTGGAAATTTGCTGCAGCCTGGTTCTGTTCGTGGCCTCGGGTCTCATGCAGTGTTTCATTCGGCACCTGGTATATCGGAAAGCACCTTTTCAAGCTGATCGCATAGGCTTGCGAGCACGTTTATGCTCTGGCAGTCAGCAGTTGTTTGATCTGACTTGCAGATGAAACAAGGAAGCAATCGACTATGTATATCCTCTACGTATGTATGTCAATATGTTTCTCTGTTCCCAGGGTATCTAGCCGTTTCGGTTTTCTATAGAAGAGGGGGTGCTTAGGCGTCAAAACAGCCTGTAGTATCCATGAATAAGTACGAGCGAGTGTTCAGCAAACAACGGCCCAATGTTCGAAGTCTTGGGGTTCAAGGTGGTACAGTTTCGGAGATGGGGCTAGGGGCTCGTGGCAATAGGGTGCTTCGGGTGGTGAAACTTGCAGGCATATTGAGGGTATTGCGAAGGTTACCAAGCTTAGAGCTTGCTGATTGCAGTAACCATTTCTGCCCACGGTAGATCCTGCCTTCGTTCAGGGTTCTCGACAGTCCCAGACCCGCTTCTCCATCCAGATAAGTACGAGCTTTATAAGAACTCACTCGTGACCCCATGTGGAATTGGAGTATATGGTGCAGAACTGTCGTTAGTCGAAACCTTGTCATATATGCAGAGTATACGCTCAGCATTATTGGCACGCAGTCCTACCAAACCCCAGATGGAACTGTGCTGTGGCATTTGCAGTAGCTGATTCGGTGCACAGATGTTGGGACTGGGACCGCGCATACGTCTTCTTTCCCGGGACCCCTTTTCGAGACGTCTTGGATTGGCCCGGAGATTTGTCCAAGATGGTTCTGTCTCGTCGTAGTTAGCAACATTGCTTCTTCTTTGCCTACCGTCCGCGGCTTCTGCAGGTTCTGAAAAGCCTGAGGAAACCGCCAGAGACCATCATACCTCAAGGGGCTCATGTCACTTCGTTGGCAAGATGGCGCTGTGTCACAGTCAGCCTATCAGGACCTACTCCTCACACACTCCATGGGCCCCGGACTTCGGAGGGAGTGACAAGGGTGACGGATTCCAGTCCGAAACGCTTTCAAAACTGGAAAGATCTGAGCCTGCGGCTGAATCGCTTGCATGCCAATGCCTCAGAGCAGAGCAACGACAGCAGTGTGCCGAAAAGGACGTTGCCGTTGCACACTGACTGCCGCGGCTGGGATGGGATGGCCTGCATCTTCGTCGGAGACGCTTGGGCCTAACATCTCATCGGCCTGGCAGGGATGCGAGCAGCCAGGCTTCACGCAAACTAGCACACTGCAATTCTTGAATGGGTCTCAACGTCACGATCACATGATTTCGCAAGGACA
Organism: Symbiodinium sp. clade A Y106; assembly: GCA_003297005.1. NCBI lineage: Eukaryota > Dinophyceae > Suessiales > Symbiodiniaceae > Symbiodinium > Symbiodinium sp. clade A. The sequence goes on along the minus strand of BGNK01002600.1, from coordinate 11,479 downwards.
TCCTGTGGCACACTGCGAAGGGGCACCCATGCCTCCATGGTTTCAGGATGCAAAGATGGCGCCTCGGCTTGCTGCGATGGTCTCTCAGTTAGAGAACTGGTGGATGCTGTGCCGGGGCGGTGGCCCGTGGAAGCGGCGGCAAAGGAAAGCGCTTCCTGCAGTTCTCACACGACAAACGAAATTCTAGCATATTGCATGCAATGCCATGCATCCTTACGTCGAAGGTCACCATCGACTTCTGCACTGTCCCCGAACAATACGCCTACACTACCGGGTGTCTCACGTTCGATGTGAGATGTGGTCAGTGTGAGAGCGAAGCACGTGGAGTCGGCCATTTGCATGTGTAATTTGAAATACTGTTGTATCGAAATCGCGATCCCGCCAGTCCCATACTCATTTTGACCTGAATCGCTCCAAGTTCCCTAATCAAAGCCGTGCCAAGGCAACGCCATTCACCTGGCCTGCTCGAGGCTCCTCGTTTCGAAATTCCCGGCCTTCTTAATGAGTATAATAATAACATCCTCTTCGGACTTCACACCGCAGTATCATGCCCTAGCCAAGTTATCGGAATCGCAGCCTCCTTCCCTCGATTTCTGTGCGTCGCACATCACATTTTCGAGCGAGGTAAGCACACCGAGGGAAATCAAGACAGTATATGCGAACATGCTGTTTCGCAAGTGCTCAGAGCTCAAGAGCATTGCGAGAACCCTCAAACCTCGAGAAGTTCTCAAATCTTTAGACATAGCCCGTCACAGCCCTCTATCGCACCGGAACTGTTTGATTCTCCATGACCCGTGCGACCCACGCTTCTCCAACACACCCCCTAGTGCCACTCTTGGCGTTGCACCTTTCTTTCTTTGCGCGACGGCGCGGGCGCAGGCCTCCCTGCATGGCCTCTGCGATGAAGGCCTTGCATCGGCTAGAGTCTCCCAGAGTTAGCAAGTGCTGTAAGAACGGCGGGCATCTGCGGGGCCTTGCAGACATTGTCCAAGCGCGTCAGGGGAGATCTGCACATTAAAGCGCGAGACAAAGATTTGGAGGGGCTTGGTCAGTCGAGTCGAGCAGTTTAGTCAATACCTTCCACCTGAATGGCAACGCCGGAGGATGCTACAAAGCGAGCTCCAGAACACTGCAAAGCACCTGCTATCTGAGTCCTTCTCTTGTTACAGAGTCAGCTTGGACTTGCCTGCTGACATCTGGAGCTTGCAGCAATGTCGGCATTGCAGAGGTTCACCTCCACACCTGATCGAAGGGCAGTGCATGAGTTGAGTTGCTGTGACGCGGGTAATCCTACAGCTACGGTAGTGCTCTTCGACATCGGAAGCACCAAAGGACTCCACAAAGAGAAAGGGTCCCTGACGGGATCGCTGCTGTACTACACAGTAGCCTAAGCCTAAGCATGTGCCCAGGCACGAGCGGATCCCTTCGCCCGGAGACCCTCGCATGCACCCGAGGAAAGAGAGAGAGGCTCCAAGGGAGCTGCTGGCTTACAAGGGTTTTGTTTTGTGGAGCTTCGACAGGGAGACGAAAACTAATTTTGGCGAATCGGAGAAGCCACTGTTAAGATTCCCAGCCTTAATCTTCATGGTCGAAGCGTTGGCCATTGCAGCTGGGACTCCCCCCACATCATGGCGATGGCAATCCTACCAGTGTTGCGTCCAACCTCGACTGTAAGCTTGGGGAACAGATTGATGGCAGGTACAAGATCCAACATGTCAGTGCAGGGTACGATTACTTCCTCCAAATGTTCTGGCTTGCTGCCTATGTGGACTTCAGGTTGTTTCCTTTGTATTAAGTAAATGCAGCGCTTGGGCGGAACAGTCGATGTGCGTCGCCAGATGCCAAATCGCAACATTAAGACAAATCAAAACACAGAGCGAGTCCACGTGGAAAGGCTTTTGGACGCAAAAAATTGCAAGTTAACAGTCTGTTGCAGTCACTCTTTATACGAAAGACTTTTCAGTAGATTGTAATTAGTAGAACCGATTTCAGCTCAAACTCGTCTGGAGCACGGGGAGCAGAAACGAGGATGCCTTTCTTCCCGTTTGCGCTTGCTTGCGCCGCTTCGCCCGCTCGGCAGCAATGCGGCCGCGCATCTCCATGCGACCCGCCAGCTTGTCCTGCTGTTCTCTGTGGCCAAGTTTTGCTGCTCTTCGGAGTCGGCCGCCCCCTCGTCAAGGAAGTGCACTCCCGCCGTGGGGGTGCTCGAAGGACTTAGCTCCGCGATGGTGCGACCTCGGTGTAACGAGCCCCAGGTCAGCGCTTGGATAGGATGCTGTCCACTTTGTCCTGCCGGCTTCACACGGCTTCCCGAAGCTTTCGAGGCTAGAGAACTCGTGCAGTCCTTGGCCGCGACCACGTACCCGAAAAACTCAGGCCCGTAACCACCAGCCTGCAGTCTTTCAGCCGCTTTCCTATCGCATCAACATGAGCTGTTGCACCGTGAATTGGCCGGTGCTTGCTGAATCCCAAACGGGAGATCCGACCTCCTTGACGCTTCTAGGAGTCACGTGGAAATGGGGAAAGGTTCCGGTCGTGCCATCTCACTAGCTGAGTGCAAGTGTCACAACGCCACGAAAGACAATGTGCATAAGCTCTTGGCCTGCACAACTTCCATCTTCGAGAGAAGACAAACAACAAACCCCAACACAAATCCCAAAGAATCCATCCTCTCTGCTTGTCCCCTGCCTCGGGCAGCACGGCCCGAAGCTGCGCAAGCTGCTCCGTAGTCACTGCATTCAGGGCAACGGCCCTGGCGGATTGGAGGCTCTTCTGGCTTGAGTCGGACTGCCCCGAGGCTGCTTACAGAGGATCTCAAGCGAACGAATCACTCATCGAGCATAAAATTGCTCTCCTTGACTTTCTATCTCAGATGTCCTGAAAGGAAGTCGAAACATCCTTGAAGGATACATCAGTGCAACGATGCAGGCCACACCCTGCAATGATGGAGAGGATCAGCACCTTTTGCGAGTCACGGGCACGGCTGCCAGCCATTTCTTGCTTTGCATGTCGCTTGAGGGGCACTGCGCAAGAACAAACGATGCGAAGCCACACGCACACTAATGGGACATTGAACAGAGCAACACGGTCCGGTCGCCTGCACGGGGTGGAGAGCACGCTTCTTGCTCCCACCTAGGCTTGGATTCGATGCAGGGAGACTCGGACGGTCTCGGACTGTCTCGGACTTAGGGCTCCAGCTCTCCGTGCACCAGTGGGCCTGCCGGCCTGCTGCAGTGATGCGGAAGACGGAGCCAAAGAAGAAAGTCACCGCCTGCAGAGAACTCCTCGCCAAAATGTTTGAACTGCAGTGAACGCTGAGGCCACTGCAGTTGAGGAAAGGGCGATGACCTCAGGTAGAGGAAACGTTTGCACTCCCTTGATAACGTTCTAGACGAAGACGGAACCTGAACCACACGCAGTCTTGGTTTGTATCTTGAAGGTGTTCTCGTCTCATCGCAAGACTGGGCTTGGCACATTGAACGGCATGCTGAAATCTGGCCTCATTGGCATCAGCACATGCAAAGTCTGGCATCCCTGAGCGATGTCTACACCTACCAAGATCCGGCACGTCTAATCTTTTGTAAGTCCAGATTCACACGCACACCAACATGCACAACATACCCGATTCAAAGGCAGAGACATCGGTACCATCACCAGCATACCCTCGGTGAAATGCAACCTCGGGGGTGCAGGGGCGTCTCGCACGAGGCAGACGTCGGAAGTTTGCGAAGGTCGCCTCCAATTCCTCCCGGGTCGAGCGTCTTGGCCCAGGGACCTGGGCCGTTCTTGGCGGGTGCGGCCTGATCGCAAGTAGGAAACATCTTAGGCAAATGCGGGCCCAAGGGTCCGATGATGTTTGGTCCGACCGCTCCTGCAGCACGAGAGTGATTGAATTATTGAGGCCAGCATGTGGCCGAAGGACTAGCTCTGACTTTACGTGCGGACCCGACACCTGAACCGGCGACGTCAAGGTCCGCAT
>BGNK01002600.1:0-2500 GCA_003297005.1 Symbiodinium sp. clade A Y106 | reverse complement strand
GTGCATCCACGCGCACCACATCCAGGGATGCCGAGAGGACTGTCGACAACCTTAACAGGGAAAACGCAGCAACACTCGGGAAGATGCATGTAGCACACCTTTTCTGCAAAAACACGCACGGTCACGGAACGAGGAGGGTTTCGAAGTGCTGACTGCGATAGCTTACCGTCTGGCAATACTCAAACACGTGAACATGTCTCGCTGTGTAAATACATCCTGGAAACTCACCAAGGTCGCAGCTCGTCACGGGTGGTGACCAGCGACAAGGACAGCAAAGGAGCCTTCTTGCTAAAAACTCAGATGAGGATAAGTCAAGCGTGCAGAATGCGCAAAGACCTTGCGTTCAGAGAACCACTAGCTGGATGCACCCCAACTTATGAGATGCAAAGCGGGGAGCGAAGTGGCAAAGACCTCGAATCCCATTGGGGTGGCACACCAGGCGCAACGCTTGTTTCAAATATTCATCTCCTTCATGTGGCGTGCCCAATGAACCCAGTGCCTCATCTCGAAAAAGCCTAGCCTGCCTGAAACTTCATAGAGCCGCAGGCCTCTGCTGCCGGCAGCACCAGCGACGCCAGGAGCGCTGCAAGACCTCTGTGTCGGCCTGGGAGCTGCCGGCGGCACCCGGCTGTGAGGCCTACAACGGCTGATCCTCGCGCTTGACGCAGGCAGGATGTATGTATGCATTCAAGCATGGATGGATGGATGGATGGATGCAGTGATGTACGTTTGCAAAGGACTTCGTTCTCTCTCTCTCTCTCTCTCTCTATATATATATATATATATATATATATACGGATATGCTGGATGGATAAATGAATGGATAGATGGATGGAGGGATGGATAGATAGACGGATAGACAGACAGACATACAGACACACACAGACAGCAAGATAGGTGGAGGGAGTACATGCGCACACATACGCTTGAACGCATACACAAGTGCTTGTCGTCAATCAGTTTCTGCAGTTGATGCCAAGGTGAAGCCCTGAATGTTTGGGGGGGCCTTCGGGCTGCGAGTGTAGAACTCCAGCTGTGAGACTCTTCTGCAGGGTTAGCAGTCGAGAAGTTGCCAAGAAGTTGTGTCTGAACTCAAAAACTAAGGGAGGCATCACTGTCCGTCAGCCAAGCTCGCGGCCGCAGGGCAGCAGTTTCAGCCACGGGGTCAAGTTCTCGGTGCAGACAGGTTCGTAGGGCAAGCTGGCCTCGGGTCCAAGTCATGGCAACCAGATCTGATCTTCCGAGCTTCCCACTTCCACAGGCTGGGTGCCCAGCGAGTCTCACATGGTCTTTGGCTGTCCAGCTGCTGGGAAGAGTCAGCGGGCGAGCACCGACGCCGGATGTCAAGAGCCTCCGATAACTGCGATAACTCCAATACGCTGCTCCGAGAAGTGGTCGCCTCGCAGCCGGCGTGGTGCCGCGACCCTCTGCGGCGACCGCATCGCTCGAAAGAGTAGGATCCATGCCTGGACGGCGGGCCGCTGGACTCAAGCCAAGTAAACTTGCACAGCGACCATGCGACCTTCGAAGGAGGCGCACAAAGCCCCTGCCAGCGTCGAAACCTTGCAGCAGGGCGCGATCAAGAGAAAGCGTCGCAGATGAAATCAATAGCAAGGTGGAGCAGGAATATGGAAGCGAAACATAGACTCACGGAATAGGGTCTTCTTTGGAAAAGAAGCAGGGTCCCCTCCTCAAAAGCAAAGCCTTTCTTTACACCCAGCCGAGGCTCTAAGTAACGATAGGCCGTCGCAAGCTCCGGGTCCTTGCTGCCCTGGGCGGGAGGCCAACGAAAAATATGGGGATGGGTAGTATGGGACTTTCAAACTCAGGTTTGGTGGGGCTGAGCATGTCGTACTGTAGGGCAGTAAAGCTTCGGGACTGTCAGAAAGAAAGGGCCCCTAGTGTGATGTCGACTAAATGAAAGATCCTTATCGAATATTGCAGGCACAACCAAAGCTTTCAAGTCCAACAGTGCTCCGATCCCCCCAAACCGTAAACCCTAAACCCGAACCCCCCCAAACCCTAAACCCTAAACCCGAAACCCGGACAGGGACCTCCGACGAGGCATTGCCATCCAGCGCTGTGGCAAGGACAGCCCCGGGAGGGCGGAACCTGGGCTTCCTTTTCTTCTTTTTCGCAGTCTCCACTATATATATATATATATTTATTTATTTATTGCTTCGCTTATGTATGTATTTTATGTATGTATCTCTATCGTTATTTCTACCTCTACTACTACCTCCATCTCTATCTACATGTCCCTCTTAAATCTGCGTACCTATCCAACTATAACAATATAACTATTAGATAACTCTAGTATAACTATACTATACCTCAAATATAATAAATATAACTATACTGTAACTATAGTATAATTATATTATCCGCCGACCCCGCTTGCCGGGGCGGCGCCAGTTCTGTCCCGTGAGGTTGCCTCCCGAGAGGTTGGCATCTTGCCCCTACCTGGCCACTACCCACACCTGGCTTGCATTTCCTAGGT